>JAPMOB010245946.1:0-73480 GCA_029875015.1 Lepomis gibbosus
ACACACACACACACACACACACACACACACACACACACACACACACACACACACACACACACACACACACACACAAGGCAGATAACAAAATCTTTATACCAGCAGCTCTAAAGCTCACTAATAAAGCCGGTATGTCTCGTTTGTGTAATTCATATAAATACTAAAGGAAATAATGATACGTTGTGGTGTTATGTGCTGGACTGTTTCATGGTCGAGTGCAGTGACTTCCTGGAGCCCTGTCATTATCCCAAAATGTCAAACTATTCCTTAAATACCTATTTCTTAAAATGTGTGTTACTACAGTTCAGTACGTTCATCCTACAGGAATATAGTGACAGGACATGACCTTTTTGCCATATGTTTAGTTTATGAAATACAGGACAGTACAATAATAGACAAGGTATGATACAGCAAATAATAAAATACAATAATTCTTACAGGATTGTATATATTAAAATATAGGTTTGTGGCTTCACACCGAAACACAGTAGGTAACCTAAACATATTGATCACAACAAACTGTAAACACTAAACAGGTTATTCATTCTCAGCATGTGACTCAGTCTTTGGTTATAAGTACCTTTCAGAGGTAAACAGAGATATGTACAGCATTAGCATACAGTAGATATGTGCCCCTTTTGAGAGATATAATTCAATCAAGTTCTTCATGATGTAGTGATGTTAAAATGCTATTAGACTACATTAAACTGCATTAGACTCACAATGTCAGGACTATCTTCAGTGCTATAATTTCCACAGAGACATTTAATTAAGGTATTGATTCACCTAAATGAAATTGAATAAGCACCATTAGAAGTGAAATAATAGTTCTTTCAAATATAGGTATATATAAGGTATATCAAATATAGGTAGGTATATATATATATGTATAGCAAATTATATATACAGCAAATTAACAGATGCATGTTTATTAGCTTCACAGTTATGGTGTGTGTGAGATCTGTATCCCCATGAATGTATTGGGTTAAATGGCAGCTATTTAAGTTAAGTTTTAAAAAAAGTGTTTTTCTAAACTATCTTCCTTCACATTAATTCATCATCAACAGACAAGTTTGTGAAAACATAATTTCCCAGGACTTTCTTCCATTTTTTTTAATTTAAATTTCCTGATTTCTATCCAAGTGTGCACATACACGATGGACAACATATTTTGATGTGAGCCTATAAAACCCACAATTAATAGGCATTTTAGCAATGTAACTAAAGTTAAGACGTGTTTGAAAACTTGTGTGTTTACGTTTCAGGTCTGTGAGGCAGCCTGCGTGTTGGCTGCACTACTGGCTGCTATTTCTGACTGTGTTTATGAGGCTGCTGGCTGGTTGATTTGTTCAGGGTAGGGCACTAATGCCCAGACGCATTCAGTAGATGATACTCACTCTCACTTGTTTCCTCTGGGTGATGTTTCCTGGCTGCTATTAACTGTCCAATACGGCAGGATGTACTTTCATGTTACCAGTTTGAATCTCACGTTAAACACATAATTACAACTGCATCATACCAACACATTAGGTTTATTTTTGGAATTTGAACTGTCTGGACTAGAAATGGCATTATAGTCATTTGTGAACATGATTAACCCTTTTTTTAAAAATTCAAACTGAAGAACTGAGGCTGAAATCTGCCTTCAGGAGACAAAGCCTGCAGCAGCTGCACTGCCAACTTATTACAATGCTTTTTTTTCTGGACCAGAAACTGTGATAACTCTGCAGACCCCACAGCTCATTTAATATGTGCTCTGAAACCAGCTCCGTCTTTAAAAAAAGAGGCATAAATGCACATTAGGCCATAAAATGGTTAGAAAGAACAGATTAGGAGCTCTCTTCTGTAACAATTACAGGCTTATTATTCTGCACTACTGGATCTCATCAATGTTATATATGTTATAAGATGCGTTTTTTAAGTTCCATATTTTTTGCAGTGTCCCTGGAAAGTATCATGCCATGAAATCACTTTGTAAAATACCTGGCTCGTCTTAAATCAATATTTCATGTCTATTTGTCTGTTAATAGTCAATAGTTGTATTTATACTGATGTAAACACTTGGCTATCAGTTTCAGTAAAATCAGCAGTGTCTATGAGGTCAGTGTGAGTAACTGCCACAACACTGGATGTAGTCTGGTTTATCTGAAAACCTTTTGTTATCATGTATTTCTTGTTATAAAGGGAAAAATATAATGGTTATGAGTGAACTGCGGTACAAAATGCACCACAAAAAGTTCCAAAATGACTCAAAGGAGACCTGCATACAAGAAATTGTAAACACTTAAACAGAAGGTCGGATATTGCAAACACGTATTTTAGCAATTGAGCATTAAAATGCACTCAAATCTAAAATAATATAAACACACAAAATTGCATAAGAGTAATTCTTACAGTATCATGTCCTGTGAAGGCCAACAGAACTGCACAGGAATGTAAAACATGACATTAATATTAAACATCTTGCAGTATTAATTAAGTGAGCTCCACAAGCTCTGCATAAAAATGAGCTTCTCTTTCAAGCCGCAGCGTCTGTCCAACATCTTTAAAACTTCTAATCTTTGTAGTACTGTGATCCCCGGTTGATAAAAGAAGCCTGCTAACTTGAGGAACAACATCAAAAATGTTTTCATTCTGTTTGTCTCTGAGTAATTAATGCTGTGGGTTTGTGTTTTTCAAATATTTGCTGAGGGACTGCATAGCAATTTCTTGCAAGGCCAGCCAATAATTTGCAGCAAAAGTGACACTATTGAAAATAATAGAAGCATTGATTGTATTTTTTGCATTTGCATTAAGCAACAGTAATAACTTCAGTCCTGTCTGAGAACTGAGATAATGACATTTTAAATGATTTAAACCACATTTCTAGGCATTATTAAGATGTCTGGGGGGTTTTAAATTTGTTTTTATCAAGACATTGCACTTATCATTTATTTTCTAGCGACCGTATATGCTACTGCAGCAGTGCTACCAGCTATGAGAGCCAACTAAAGCTTTAACCTTGTTTGGAAGATGCTAACCTTTGCACACATTCAAAGCACACAAATCTCAGCCACATGGATTGAGCCCTCCCTGTCTCACCCTGCAGGCTGCGCCACTGACTTTTACACCACCATGGGGGTATCGGAGCACGCAGAGCTGACAGACTCTGCGTCAGACCTCCTTCTCTCCCTGTTGTCCCCCTGCCACTCCTCGTCTTCCTCGCCGATTGGGTTCAACCTCCCGTTCTGCTCCACCTGGTTCATGTGTTCCAGGAAGGCCACATGTTTGTAGCCCTCCACTCTTTCTTGTCCTGTCTCCTCGTGTGCCTGAGAGACGCTAACAGTTGAAGAGTGGAGGCTGTCTCCTGGGTCGCTTTTCTCTGGGCCCTGACCTGGGCAACAAGGGCAGCGGCAGGGTGTGAGATAGAGGTAGATAAGGACCATCACGACACTGATCATACATGCTACGAGGGTGGTGTAAGCTGTTTTTAGGTTCTCCAGTCCGCTCTTGGAGGTGGAATTAAACACCACCACAGTTACATACAGTGTCTCATTGACAGAGTTGCTGGTGGCATAGCAGGTGTAGACTCCTGAGTCCTCTGCCTTCAGGGGCCCAATCTGGAGGCTGCCATCCGGACGCATCACGGCAGTCTTGTGTACTGGAGACACTGGGATGTCTCCAGGCAGCGCCCAACTCTTCACCAAGTCCTTCTGCTTGGTGTCACAGTCCAAGACCAGGAACTGCTCCAGATAGGCTTCTTCATCCTTAATTGTGAACTCGCTGCAGTTCAAATAGACCTTATCCAGATTTAGCAAAGCCAATTTCTCTTTCTGCAGGCCTGGTAACACACAAGTGTGGCTGCTCTTGAAGTCAGTGACAGAGCTGAGCTCCTTGAGGTGCCAGTGTGCCACCACGTTATACAGCTCACAGCTGCAGGGCAGAGGGTTGTTGTGGAAGTACAGGTTATTCTTGATCCAGGCGGGCAGAGCCTGAAGTTCATGCAGAGGCAGGGCTTTGATTCGGTTGGATGACACATCAAGCAGTCTTAAAGTTTTCAGCCGGCTCTGCTCCTTCACCAGCTCCAAGGGGAAGCGTGAGATCTGGTTCTGGCTAAGGTAGAGCCTCTGCAGGCTTAAGAGGCCAGAGAAGGCAGAGCGATCTATCTGAGAGATGCGGTTGTTATAAAGCAGCAGCACCTCCAAGTGCTCCAGAGGCTCAAAAATGACCTCGTCCAGCAAGCGCAGGCCATTGGAGGAAAGGTCCAGGTAACGAAGCTTCGTCACATGCACAAATGCCTCAGAGGAGAGGAAGGTGAGTCCGTTGTGGCTGAGCAGCAGACTGTGTAGTCTGCTGAGCTTGTTGGGGGTCCACTCAGCAAGTAGCTTGGTGATAAAGTTGAAGCTGAGGTCCAGAACAGCTGTATATTGCGGAAGAGCGGTGGGAGCATATGTTAGATTCATTTTGGAACAGCTGATGATGTTGCTGGCGCACACACAAGTCTTGTGGCAGTCCAGAGGGCTTCCCATAAACTGTGCACTAACTCTCACTGTTGGCAACAATAAAGCCAGAGGTAGAACTGTAATAAAGCTCCTTCTTCTGAACACTGCTCCAGTGGAACAATGGGAAGTCCATAGTGACCCCCCCATCATGTAAGGATTATAAACTATTGGAGTGTGGGTGTCTTCTAGTCTTTACAGTGGAGAAATGAAGCTGAAAGACAATGAGATCATTAAATTAGCGCTGTTTTACTAAGGATTAAGTGAAAGATGTGATGTCATTCCTTTATATGAGGTGATAATGACGACATTAATGCTCAATGCAGCGGCCGGTCAAGAGATGGTCAAAAAGGGTGCACAGAAAAAAAAAGAAAAAAAAAAGAATATCATCGTACACCATGAATTAATTAGCGAATCTTGGCATCAAATGAATAACAAAACATTCTATAAGAGCCTAAAAACATCACATGCTGTTTTTTGCTTCTTCCGACCATCATCCCATCATCAAATCTCCTCTCTGTGTCACAGACATTTGTCCCGATTGGCACAAGTGTCCCGCCCGCTATAGTGCTTTACCTTGTGTCGGTTTCTTAACATCCGAGGAGAAAAAGGAGAGACTCTTCAACAACAGTCCAGTCTTGGAGATGATCCGCTTCAGGACAGTCTCACCCTGTTCATCACAGCAGCGGCGATCAGCGGTCCCCCTCCTGACTGCCCTCGGGACGTAGAGAATGACCGGAGAAGCCTGTTTGCGGTCTTTACTGATGAGGAAATGCAACCATCCGATTGTTGATCTGATCTGAGGAGGGGCGCATGCAGCAGAGGAGGGGGTGTGTCACCCCCCCCCCCCGCCTTTCCCCTTCTCTTCTTCCTTTTTACACACGACTGTTTTAAACACTAAAGGTGAAGTGTCCAACATAAGTGGGATATCACACTTCATCCTCAGCATCCTTCAAGAAGGCTTTAAGCTTTTAAAGATTATACTAGTAAGCTTACAGCCAACATCAAATGATGTGTGTGTAATCAGCTAGGCTGCAGTATTTAAACTATTTTACTGTCCTTATTAAACATGTTGGATGTTGGCATGCAGCGTGGTAAACATGTAGCCTATGAATTGTCTTTGAGATGACGACGAGCTTTAACCCTGCAGCAGGGGGATTACTGACTGCTGTTCATTAGTTTATTCATTAGTTCATTAGTTTATTATGTTGGCCCTTATCATTTTCCTAAAACAAACGGGGGTCCTCAGGGATGTAATGGTGTAATTTCCCCTCCCTTTAAGGACAAATTAACTAGCAGTGGCTCAGTCAGTGCAGTGACGTCTTAAATGAGGAAGCAATTCCTACTTGGTCATCTTATTACAGTGGTGAAGGACAAGGCAAACACTCACTGTGTGTGGGAGCTGCAGCTGCAGCACTCAGCACAGGAAGGGATGTGCATGCAGCAGTGTGTTGGGGATCAAGGTAGGGAACTCAGAGTAGCAACAGCTTATAGTCCTGTCCGCTGTATCCTCTGGATGAAAAACCTTTTACACAATTATGTTATTGTGATTTATAGATGAGGCATTGTTACTTTAGGAATCATGCCCATATTAACCTGTTACAGGGAGCAAAAATGAGATTCTGGGACTTAACCATTCCTTCCTCCTACTTTCAGTGCAATGTGTACAGTTTTATAAGGTATTATATACCACCTGGCCCTGGATTTGCAATTGGATTAGACCACTTATAGTGAGAATATGTAACATACAGTATAAGCACAAAACTGAAACACTGTAGGTTTTGCCACTCAGGAGTAATAGAAACAAGTTGTGATCACATTATTGACGTATCACCATCTTTTAAGTATATGTGTCAAACTTGTTAGCAAATAGTTGCTTATTTAGACATGTGGCAGTTATAGAGCAACATTATCATTCATTCATTTATGTTTATGTCAATTCTGTTCACTCTCTTTCATCTCGGTTTTGGTCTCAACCACTGATGGAAAAATCTGGTTCTTTTGTTGCTAAATGCTCTCCTATGTTCACCAGCTAGTTGCTAACTGTCGCTAACTATGTCTTTCTGCTGTTTGGTACTTAGCAGGTTGTGTACAGTGGACTTTTTCATTGAGAACAGCTAGCTGTTGCTGCTGAAAACGACACTGTGAGAGTGGTGAGAGTGAACCAATACAAAATATCAATGTCTGTTATAGATGCAATGTTATTCTCACTAGGAGCTTTGGCATATAGCTTTAGACATAATCCAGTGTGTGCACATTAATGCATCTGTACTGACTACACCTATTGTTGGCAGTTGGAACAACGTATAAACAGTATGGGAGACTCATTCACACACTCAAAACACATCAGGTTATGTTAAAAGTAGTTTATTTGGTTCATGTTGAGGGTTATATCTGGCATCAGGCGGACAACGCAGGAAAATTCGCAGACCGAACAAAGCAAAAGACAGGTAACATGATACTCACTTAGGGCAATTATTGACATTGTTTCACAGCTGCCTGGCAAGGACCATGACTGGAGACAGTGTCTAAAGCTGAAGAAGGTTAAAGGGCAACGATGCAGATGTCAACATGACAGATAACCATCCATCTCATGTATAGCTGCACATTAAATACGTTGTGATCAATCTTCTTAGCACAAGGTCACCTCACACAAAAACCCTCACATGAAACGTGATGAAACGGTAAACAGGTCTGGTTGTCCACAGGTCTGGTTGCTATGGGTGCCAAAGGTAGGAAGTGAAGGTACACAATGAGAATACAATGCATAAAAGGATTGTCATGTCATGGGTGATGGAATCATTTGGAAGGAGAAATGAACTGTGTGTGGAGAGAGGAGAGGCACATTACCTGGAGTTTACAGACAACAAGGAATATTGTGTGATTTGAATCAATATAAACAATATAAACAATATGTACGGGCTGTTTCATGTCCTATGACATTAATCAGCATGGACTGTCAGTAAGTAACAGCGTGAAAAGGCAGCAGAGTGAACACTGAAGGGAAGTTGTGACGTTAGTTGGGAGCAAAAGGTTGACATGCAACACTTGATGTTGACCTGCAAGTCTTTGATTAAAAGGTTTAAACTGTGGCAAGAAGTCAGGGCACAGTTTCCGTGGTGGATTGAGTCACACTGTGAGGTCTCACTTACAGGAAAGTGTGAATTTGTCCAGATACCTTACATCCTGGAAACTTAATATATAAACAATCTTGTACACATCTTATCGACAGAAGTACTCAACAGTTGTTATAAACAATCTACAGAATTGGTAATAATGTAATGAAGTATTATACATTATTATATAAAGTATAGTGCATTACATGGAAATAACCCATGACTGTAGGATCTATCTAAAATTGTATTTACTTGAGTAAATATACTCACCATTGGTAAATGAGAGTGAAAATGTGGCCTATCCATCCTCCTTCCTTCTGATTACTCTACAATGGAAAAATGACAGCAATGTGATGGATGTGTCAAAACTTGGATAATGAGAAAAGCTCAATCAGATATCTGCTCAAATAAACTCATACAAATTAGAAATCGACTAAAACCTTTTTGAATGCCCCCTCTGGAAGATGCTGTACATCGATCAGCTCTAGAGTGCTGTAACTTGAGAAGTATTATCTGACATTATCATCATTAATCTTTTTGTCCGTAGGGATCCATGCTTACAGCCTCTTGCTAATTGGTTTGTATTACGTTGTGAACTTATGAGCGGAGTTACAAGAAATAGAGTGGACACGTTTTCATTTGGGGCTGTTATCGATACCTGTATCCTAAACACTGCTTCAGTGTGAGTTTCCATTAATTTAATTTATGTGTCTTTACATGTGCCGCCCTGCTTCAGGGTCGGAAGCCACCTGTTCTTGTGCTGGAGCTGCTGAAGATGATGGGAATGTGTGAAGCATGCCATATTGTGAAAAAGGATAATTCATTCAGAGTTGAAAAGTGAAAACATCAAGCTCTCACTCCACTCCACACCACCACATGTTCCCACTTTCCAGTGAAACGTTTCTCCAACATGTCAGTTGTTTGTGAAATAAAAACAGCCTTGTTTTAAACTTTATGACACTAAACCTTTAGGTAATTCAGTACATTTTTGTGTTGTCTATGACATAGAAGAATTGTCTGAACACACAAAAGAGCATTTTGCCTAAAATCATTTATTTGAAAACCTAAAATGCTTTTCATTAGATGACAACAATATACAACATGATTATTTGAGATCCAGTGAGATATGGAGCTGTGTTGCTGAGACCGAGCTGCGCAGGAGCAACGCATCTGCAACCTCCACTGTATAATTACCCGTCATTACCCGAGTGTTTTTAGTGTTAGCACACAGATACACATGCAAGAGACACACACACACACACACACACACACACACACAAAAACAAGCACATTATCCTATCTCTACATCATTGCTGCCATGATGCAAGGAACATGGCCTAGTGGCATTTTTCTTCTGTTAAAAATTAAAAGTATCGGCTCAAATAGTTAATAAATCCCATAAAAAATGAATGTCAGCATTGTCTGTGTATCCAAGGCCTCTTATAGCATATTCCTCAGTGCCATAGAGCTTTATTGTTGTCCAGAAACTATTAATAATACATCATTGAGCCACATAGTTGCACTTGGTGTCATCTTCCTTCATTACTGGAAACACACACACTGTAGTCGCTCTTATATACAACCTCCTACTGTTGTATACACTCTCTAGCACTCTCACCACATGTGTATTAATCCACGTCTGAAAATAACCCCCAACAAATATACACTATTTGCTCCTGTTTGAGTAATGTTTGCTAAAAACTACAGTGTCCAGCTGTTTTAGAAAATTAGTGAGCCTTTTTTACAAGAAGTATCTTTGTGACACGCTTTTAAAGATTTATGTCTTCAGCTGGAACCAATGGGCTTGACACTGAAAGCCACAGACAGGCTGGTGAAGTTGGGAAGTGCTGAGAGATGATTTATGCTGGTTTAAGTCGCTTCATGGGAGTTGTTGACTATAAAAGAAAATAGGGTGCAGGCCTACCGGCTCATCCTTTAAATTCACGAAGACAATCTTCACAAAAGACAATCCCGATCATGCTTTTCATTGTATTCCACAGGTTGATCACAGGTTCTTTTGGACCTCAGGGTTAGTCATCCTCTTTTTAATGTAACAATAAATAAAATGGTGATATATTAAAACTATAACAAGCATGAGAATATAGGCGTGCTTTTTTTGTTCATTTAACGATCATTGTATTGCCTTAAGAAAGGTGATTAAGGTATTTTTGGAGTTTATTAAGAGAATGCTGGTAGATTTGTATTTACTCTTATAATAATTTGAAATAACAAAGTTATTGAAGCTCATGCTTAATAATATTGTGAATGTTATTGCAGATTTCCTCAGTGAAGGATCCATAATAACACTGATATTCTTTCAATACCAGAGAAGGAACACATGAAGCATAGAGATAAGGCTTCGTGATAAACACAACAAGAACAAGAACATTTATGTAGTTTCTTTGTTTTAGAGCAACAATTGGGTGCTGTATAACCATGAGGACACACACACACACACACACACACACACACACACACACAAAATATGATCATAGTACGAGCCAACATTAAAATCAAGGGTGTTGTAAAAATAACTGTTGTTGTCAGGTGACTCTCTGGGTGATGTTCTTGATCTATGTGTCTGTATTGCCTGTTATTTTGTGAACCACACCTGCAGGTGAATTTCTCTTGAATGGTACCGCTGCTGTTGTTCACTTGTTTTGTACATCCAGAACAGGTTGTTGCATCTCCACATCTCCATCTCACAAAGGCCAGAAAATCTCCCGCGTTCACCTCTCTGCATGGCACTGGTGCACTTTAGTTATGTTTAGGTACGTGCTTTTAATGTGTTTAAATGTGTGTGCGATATCAAAACAGTTTTTACTGTAATCTCTTGTACACTGCGTGAAGCAGGCGGCCACACACACACACACACACACACACACACAGGAAAGTGGACACTGCCACCATCTGGTAGGTTTGCGGAGTTATCTGAAGTAAAACCCAGAACCCCAACTGAACCTTAAAGGTTAAGTAAATTATCCGTCCTCATGCCAGCAATGACTGACAGACTGAGAGAAGAATGCCTAATGGGATTCATACAAAAAAAAAAAAAGCTATTATTTTTGTTAGGCTATATTTAGATGTCTTCCTACATTCATTTTACTGCTAAAAATGTGTTTGTTATATCATGAAGCAAATAAGCAGAGAGACACTGCTACCATGAGATACGAAATCAGCTTTTACTTTAGAAGTTTAGCAACACTAACTACAAAGCTCTCGCACATTATCAATCACTTGGGCTCTTATTTATAATGTTTCTGTCCTCAGACTTTTATCAGGTAAAATACTGGTTAAAACAAAGTAACCTGATGATGGTGTGAGGACTGAAATGTCAAAAATAACAGTAATAATGACGTGACAGTGTGCAGGATCTTCTCAATTTCATTTGTGATTGATGTTACTGGATTTTAATCAACTGTAGTTGTTGACTTTGAACTTACAGAGGAATCATCATCATACCAAAAACACATCAGTTTAATTAATTAATCATGTGCATTTTGCATCACAGCTGGCATCTCCCACAAACCAAACTGATTCCAGAGGAAACTTTCAAGGTTTAGTTTTTTTATCGCTGTTTCCAGTGGCAAAGTGATAAAAACAAAATCCCTATTATGAATGGCTCTTAATGCCTGCTGTCATCCAGCATAATATTATCCAACATTGTGTATAGTTCCTGATGCCAAACAATACTTGAAACTCAGGAATGATAAAGCTTTCGGGCTGGCGAATGTTCATTTGAAGCATAACAGGAATAACCCAACAAGATCTTATTCTGTATCCACACAGTCACTTTGTATTAGTTATTCCTCCATCCTCTGTTTGACTGTCTGCTGCGTTGTAAACCTTCCTCAAGTGTCTCCAAGGCAACATTCATCACTTTACCCTTTATCTCCAGTAACATCACTCCAACACATTTACAAGATATCTGAAAATATGACATGGCAGACGCTTGTTAGAATAGCATGTTAGACATTTGTAAAGAATCTCTCCTTCAGATATGTCAGCTATTTGTGGAGCTTGACTGAACAATGTTTCTGTGCTTTTGCTTTGATGTTGTTAAACAAAAAGCTGGTTAATGTTCTCCCGTGACTCGGCACACCCGTGCTAAATGTGCATTTGAATTTGAGTTGATTGTTTGTGTAGGATGTAGTAATTATGTTTTGGTAAATGTAATGGCGTGAATTTATTTCTGAGTGCGGCTGATATTTGTGCGTCCATATCTATGGGTAGTTATTATTGGCAGTAGGGGCTCTCTGGGGTTAGTGCAGCGTCCTTTGCTATTTCTGAGTACGAATGTGGAGTCTATTTTCAAGGTTGCCATGGAAACCATTGTATTTGTGGTAGCAGCGATTGGTGCTGCCGGCCGAGATATGCCGGCAAGACTCTGCTATTTTTGTCATGAGTCAACGCCTGATACACACACGCACACACACTCAAGTGTACATGCCTGAATAAAAATGAAAACACACAGATACACTCACACAAAATGCAAAACCCCACCACGTACTTGTATTAGTCATACATGCTTTTAGAGAGACATTATGTGTTACACAAGCATGTGTATGTTTCACATCTATCCTCAGTGTTACCAGACATACATCTTCACCATGACAACAGTAGTAGCCTAATCGCTGTCCATTAAATCTCTCCACCCAACTGCATTGTGTTTTTTAAGGCTCTGCTGTCCAGGCATGTCTGAAGTATCGACAGGAAGAGACAGATGATGTTAGCGTGTAGTCAGTCAGGTTTAAAAGATCAGAGGTTACTATAAGCTTACATAAACATTGGAATGAGGAATCTGATTACAAAAAGTGGTAGTGGTTGTTTACTACTGTGAAGTGTGATAGAAGGTTTTTGGATTGTGAGACTGTGAAAAAAATGCCATTTTCACAGTCTGAAATAAAGGTTCAAAATGGTCAAGAGTGGCATAGGGAGATGTAGTAGGACTGTAACTAACATCATAATGTTATGTTTTATTTTCAGTGAATCTGCTGATTAGTTTCTTGATTAGTCAATCAATTGTTTTGTCTGTAATAAAGAAAAATGCCCATGACAATTTCCCCGGGGCTGAAGGTTAAAAATGACTTTTTGTGTCTGACTGACAGTCCATGATGCAAAGATGTTGACTTCCTATTACACAACATAAAAAAGCAGAACATACTCACATTTTAGGAAACTAAGACATTTTTTCATTTTTGCTTAAGAAATGACTTGCTGATTTATTTATTGTTGAAAGACTAACCCACTAATCATTGGTCTTATAATCTGTAAAATGAAACTTAAATACTTGATTCATTAATATGAGAGTAACCCTTTCACTTTGTTCATCCTAGTCTATCGTTCCTGCCCACACACTGATATGTGGGCTGAAAGCAACAAACTGTATAATATTTTAACCAGAAGACATCAGTTCTCAAAGTGAATTAACCAGTGACATTATGATAATAAGACTATTAGTGAACTAGATTAATCAATCAATTCATGAGAGGCACTGCAAATTAAAACATGCAAACTGATTTCCATGAAATGCAAATGTTGTGTGTATTATAATGGGGAACCTTACAAATACAAATGAAAAACACCTAGGACCTAGCAGCTCCATGCTTGCTCCTTCAGTAGAGTAGCCTTACCTATAATAGCCAGATTTCATTGTTCTCCACAGACAGAGCACTGAGATGGAGCGTATATGCAAAAGATCACTGTGGCAACAGGAGCCCCAGTTTGAAGGCTGAGGCCTGTCCTAATCAATGCCTCACTGTTTCCGTAAATGTTACTGGAGTATTGGAGGGTACTTTGATGGATGAAATTACCACCTGAATCATTACTGACTGACAAAAATACATTAATTCAGAGGAGGACAAGAAATAAAGGAATAGATGTGGGAGTGAGGTATCCTACCCTATTTCTTGAGAGGAAGACCAAGAGGTCTTTTGAAGACTAAAGGTTCACAGCCATGCAAGTGGCCCCAAGATGCTGTAATTTGTTGGATAAATGGAAAATGGAGATACAACTTTGCTGTTCACAGATCCTTGATGCTAAGGGGGGAAAAAATATCTAATATTTGACCTGATCATTCTGTTCAGATTCCCATCGAAAATCTAGAGTGGCAGCTTTAAAATGTGTCAGGCTTATCCCTGTATTGTTAGATTTGGCTCAGATTTCAGGTGTACTTATAGGCTCAGCAGCTTTGCTTTGAGTTGAGAAATACAGATTGCAAGCTAACTGACTAACTTTCCGGTTACAGCTCTATAAGGGCCTCATTAGCAACCTGCTAACATTAGCATACGTTTAATGTGCCTACGGTTAGTGTGTTTATATATCACTGATAACTAACATTGTGTGTTTTTACAAAATGTTATACAAAGTATCCACTTTTCTTCACTACAAATGGCACTAATTCAATCCTCTATAAGAATATCACAGACCATGTAAGTTGGTGTTCCTTTGTTACAACCTACCCCACTACCAGAGTTGGTTGTAACACATGCTGTGGCAAATTGTAACAATAAGACAAAATAAGTAAAAATGGATGCCACACCATGCTTCAAAAACAGGTACAGTGAAATAAAAAAACAATGTTTCTCTCTCCCTGTAAAAAAGACTATGTCTGAATGGCTCGATTGTATGTGTGTATGTAGCCTACATTTGTCTACTACTCAGAAAACATCTGTGTGTGTCTGTGTGTGAGAATGTGTGTATATTCTTAATCAGAGTCACAGTTAGTGCTTGAAGTGGGCCGGTACTCATCGCTATGCAGTACTGGCCCTTCTACATTTTACTCTTTGGCGTACTGGGACCTTTTCCTCACGCACTGGCACTTCTCACAAGCTGCCCGTACACTTTTTTACCATCTCGACCGACGGAGACTAAGTAGGTGAAAGATTGTGGGCCGATACACACGCCAACATGTGAACTACATGTGAACTACATGTGAACTATGTGTGAATTGGGAGTACTGGTCTCAGTGCTGCCAAATGAATGCTGGTAACCCTGGAGTGCAGGTATAGTGAGCTCAGAGACTGGTATAGGATCTCTGTAAAATATTAAAATCAAGAAAGATGAATGTGTAGGGGATGGTTGTAACAATTTTTAAATAAATGTTACAATCGACCCCACCTGTCAGACATTGTTTAGCTAGCTGTAGAAGCATAGTGGTTTGAAATTAGCTAGGGAAACTGCATCACATGTTGCCTATGAAACTACAATTTAATATGATATAAATCAAAACGTTGTATCTGCAATAGTGTAGATAATAAACAAAATATAGTCTTGGTCAAAAATGTACTTTCTGACCTCAAAATCTGTTTTTTTCTATACATTCTGAATGCACCTGTTCACAAACTTGACAACCACCATGCCTGATCTGAGAGGAAGCAGGTAAATACTGAAATGATCACATAACTGCTATCTTATCTCTAATTGGTGGAATTGTTGTAGTTAAATCTCTCCCCATGTTACAACCATAATCGGTCTACCCAGTATTGTGATACATGGTACATTTATATTGTATAGTAGTGTTGGACTAACAGATTTTCATCCCTCGTACTACCCTGATAGGATGGCTACAAAAATCTGTTTACAATGCTAATAACTACAGTGAGGAGATAACTTTCATCATCACATATCCTCATTTCTGAAGGTAACATTTGACAATACATTAAGGACACTAGGACCCTGTGGACACAGCAGCTCTGTCCCTGTTTCTCACTGCCTCCTGCTCCATCTCTGCAGTCACTTGTGTGTGAGTGGAGGGGGGAAAGCAGAGAGTGCGCTGATGTCTTTGCAAGCATTTACATCAGCATCGTTTCAGAAAAATCCCTGCTGCCACAGCTGAAGTCATCCGGCGAGGAGGATGCACGCGGCAGATCAAGGGACGGGAGGAAAAACAGGCTCTTATATTGGGAAGTATCTCAACAGCATCCACAAGGTACAGTGATTTATGTCCACTGTGCACCTCAGCAGTGGGAGTTACACCAGGTTTTCATCCTCAGAGACCAAAGCAGCAGACAGCTACATCAGGAAATACTCTGATTCAGGTACACAATGCTCTCTGCCTTGTTCTCTCTCTATCTCTTCCCCTCTCGCTCCCAGATTCTCACCACATTTTCTCGCTCTCCTCTTCTAATCTGCTGATTATATACTGCTGAGCGCAACGATACATCTAATTCACTTGTAATGTGACATATAGAATGTGGGCCTTGCTTTATACAGTGGGTGTAATGCACTAATGATTAATATATATAGGAGTAGGCGGTAAGACATGACTAAACCAGGCAGGAGGATTAAACTGAATTGGGAGTACCCCTATGTCTGATTTAGAGACATTGCTCAATGAGGGCAATCATTCATAGGTGATTAGGGAGGTTTGGGCTCAATTTGTACCCTGATTCTTACTGTTGTTACTGTAGACAGGAGACAGAAAAAACAGAGATTTTGTTATAGCTGTGGCAGAGAGCATTCATAGCATCAAGCAACTAGATTTCCTTTATCTGACACATACATATAGCAGCAGCCACCCATGCCTGTTTGTTGTCTTCAGGTGCCTAATTTGTCCCCTCCTTGAATTATGCATACTTGATTGAGTTAATTGGTTTGAGGCCTGGCTTTGGATTACCTTATCAGTAAGACTGCCTTAACAGAGATTTGAGAAGGAGGATTTTATATCCTCAGAGTGAGTTAATCTTAATGATAGCTGGGGCAAAAGTAACAATGAACAAGCAGAAATGATCCAAAGGATTAGTTCATTTGACCCAAAAAGTGCAAACAAGTTGACACATGCATTTTATTCTTACCTGTCTTTCTCTCTTTCTTTTAGGGCGGGTAGTGACTGATGGCAGACATGAAGACTTTCTAAATGGACAGGAATCATAAAATCTGAACCTCCTGAGAATCAGAGCATCATCCTCATCCGCAGCTTTTGACCTCATTTTCAAGCCGCTGTTTTCTGGCCGCACTTCCTGGCTTTGAAGGATGGGTGATGGGCCTGTGACTGATCCTGCCTGCCTGCCTCATCCCACCCTTCAATGGAGCTGCTGTGGAACTCCTCCCACCCACCTCCACAGCTCATGTCCAACATGTCTGCCTCCTCTCTGCCTGAAGGCTGGGCTCTGTCCCAGTCGCTAGCCCTGCTGGCCATGCTGCTCATGGATCTGCTGGCTGTGGTGGGTAATGTGGCTGTCATGGCGGTCATTGCCAAGGCCCCACAGCTCCACAAGTTTGCCTTTGTCTTCCACCTGTGTGTGGTGGACCTGCTGGCAGCCCTGGTGCTGATGCCCCTTGGCATGCTCTCAAGCCGAGCCTTCTTCGGGGAGGCCCTGTGCCGGAGCTACCTCTTTCTCAGTGTGTGCCTGGTTAGTGCTGCCATTCTCTCAATCTCCGTCATCAATGTGGAGCGTTATTACTACATCATACACCCAATGCGCTATGAAGTAAAGATGACTGTTGGCCTGGTAGCGTCAGTGCTGGTGGGGATATGGGTCAAAGCCCTGGCCATGTCTGCTCTGCCTCTACTCGCTTGGTTACTGCAAGGTGGAAGAGCTCCTCTTCTTGAGAGTAGTGCTGTAGGGGGAGGAGGTGGGGCAGTCCCATCTCCCTCTGCTCAGGGTCACAGGCGCTGCTCACTACACTGGACAGGGGGAGGGTCAAACCGCCTGGCCTTCATGGTCTTGTTTACACTGGTGTATTTCCTGTGTCCTCTACTGGTTATTCTTGTTGTGTATTGCAATATGTTCAAAGTGGCTCGGGTAGCAGCCATGCACCACGGGCCTCTGCCTACCTGGATGGACACACCTCGTCGTCAGCGGTCAGAATCACTCAGCAGCCGTTCCACGATGGTTACCAGCTCTGGGACAGGGACTGGAACAGACAGAGCGACTCCGCAGCGCCCCTTTGGGGGAGGAAAGGCTGCAGCAGTGTTGGCAGCGGTAGGCGGACAGTTCCTTTGTTGCTGGCTGCCCTACTTTACTTTCCACCTGTATTCAGCACTGGTTGCCAGCCCTCCAGCCACGCTAGCCTCTCTGGAGGAGGTGGTCACCTGGATTGGCTACTTCTGCTTCACCTCCAATCCTTTCTTCTATGGCTGTCTCAACAGACAGATCCGTGAGGAGTTGGGCAAGCATCTGCCTTGTCTGTTTCGGCGAGCAGGGACAGAGATGGAGGACAGGCTGCCAAGCCGTGAAGGGTCCATTGAGGAGAATTTCCTTCAGTTTCTTCAGGGCACTGGCTGCAACTTGGATCCTCAAAACTCTCACAGCACCTCCAGTCCTAAAGGGGAGGCCTGCTGCCCTGTGGCTCAGTCAAAGCCACCGGAGCCAGCGCAGCCCATACCGATTGATTTCCGTATCCCTGGACAGATTGCAGAGGAGACTTCAGAGTTTATTGAGACTGAACAGGCGAAAAACAACCATATATATACAGACACTTAATTAAGTTTTTAATGTCTTTATTTCCTGAAAATGAGACGAATTTTTCAGATATAAACCGTATCAGGAGTTATTTCAGTGAAAACTTGTTTCTCTGTTTTTACTGAAAATTGTCCAGCAGTTCATTTAAATTTGAATTCTACTTTTGAATCATTGCACTTGGCTTCATCAGATTTCATCCTTAAACAATCTCGATGACACAGTTACATGCAGTTGTTTGAGATGCATTTCAAACTGTTATTTGTGAACAGGGAAATTACCGCTAGATTTTAAAACATTCCACACAGCCGCTCAGCTCTGTACAGAAAACGACTCAGTGAATTAATATCGATGTAACTTATTAAAGCCTTTTTTTTTTAATAAAAAACATTTAATATATGTAGGATTCTACGACGGTAATAGTTTTCAGAGTTAAATGTCCCTTTTGGTTTCAAATAAGGGAATCCTAGCTGAAATACACTGGCTCCCTCTCGATTAATTTTCTTTACTATGGTGCAGTGAAGCTCTGCCATTAGACAAATCGCCGTTGGTATTCAGAAATGAAGATTAAACGGTTCAACACACCAAATGATACTGTATTTGTAACTGCCAAATCAATCATTTTTGAGACTCTGGTAAGCTGATTATTTTTTAAAAGAGTTTTGTAAATGACTTGCAAGAAAAGTAATGTCAAAGAAGACAGCAATAAAATACACTAACTTATGACAAGTATTTAGGGGATCCATTGAGGGAAAAGCACAACTGTCACTTTTGATTGGTAGTTGGGCTTTCAGCAATGATAATGCCACTCTTTAACCATATGCCAATCTGATTATAATTGATTAGGAGGCGAACATACTGTGGCCTAACTCTCATGGAATTGCAACGAGTTGTTTACAGATAACCATCTGAATTTTGTTCTCCTTTCTGTGGTGCTTGTTTAAACACATCTCTTTTTTTAATTCCTAAAAAGCAAGCCAGAGCTGTTGTGACTCAGTTTAGGATGTAGGCTGACTTCATAACTCATCTTAAGAGTCACCCAGCTTTCTGCCATGTTGATGTATTTATCAGTATATTTGGATATAGATCTTAAAATTCAGTATTCTCTTGATGCACTCCATTGCATTCAAATGTGATTCTGTTTCCTACATTTGTTAAATGTACTAAACTGTATGTTATATTAAATTGTATAAGTTTTGGGTTGTGTATTTTGCTCAACACACCCCATTTTTCTTTCTATTCGTGAGTGTAAGTATTTGTTCTGAATTTCATTACAAGGAGGCTGATGTATTTTGACGCATATGTAGTACACGCCTTCTTTGTTTGTTTTTCAGCTGTGGAGATTTGTTATCCCGGAAGGAGATAGCATTTACATTTTCTTTGACTACCCTGCTCATCAGGGTTTTTACAGTACCTCACATGCAGGAAAAAAACATTACAGTCCTGCACAGTTCCACGTCTAGTATGATTCCTGCACACTCTAATCTTATGTTGTAAGGAGACTAAAGCAGGTGTGATTTGCTCTTTGAGGTTGATGAACTGATGTGGAAATGCTTGGTTGAAATAGCAGATTCTTTCTTACGCAATGTGGATAACAGGGTTTTTAAGATATTCTTCTCAGAGGTTGTTTTTGAGTGACAATGCCAATCCAAAATCTAAAAACTTGTTGAGCTTGATATCTTCTTTTCATCATGTCTAAATATCCCAAACTGTGAAAGGTGTTGAATGTTTGTGTTAGGATTTTTACTTGTTCAGAGATAGTTTTCTCATGCTGTGATTAAAATAAAAGAATGACTTCCACTGTACTGCAATGACATGAATGTGTTTAGAAAAGTACATGGCTAAAACTTGAGTGAGAGATACTGTTGTAATAAAGAGTTTCTATGTTTGTAAAACATTTTCGATGCGTTCTCATAATTTCACAGTGCGGGGGGCTGCTGTCACAAACACAATTAAGTGATAACCAATGCATGCCTAACATTTAGGGTCTTTTTGAGCACCTTTTTAACTAAACATCTCTGTATAATTGTCTCTGATTCAATGTGTGTGGCAAAAACTCTCTGCTTTGCTTTGATATTCCTTTGCAAAGAGGGGCGTGGGAGGATACAGTTCAAACATTTTGACCTTAAGGTAACATTTAAACTTCAAAGGCTAAAGTTAGTGGTATGACCTTCATCAGGAAGAAGAGATGTAACTTTCATTATACTGCAATAAATATATATATACATGGATAGGTGTAAATGTAAAGAAAACATTTACAGATACTCAGTTTAAACAAATATATCCTGCCACTGTTTAATGCTGTGTTTCGGTTGGAGGATGCTGGTGCGCGACAAGCCTCACACCTCAACGATGGACCTCAGTCAAACCGCCCCCAGCTTCACCAGGCTCTGCCATCCCCATGGCAATTATTACCTAGTGACATTTCTCAGTGCTGTAGTGGGCGGTAGGAGGAGCATGCTCTATTGGGAATCCAACAAGACATCCTAATCTGTGACTTCTTAAAATACACTCACTAGACTAAACCAGAATTGACATTTGTTGTTATCTGTTTTCACAATCTTGGAATTGCTAGTGTGAGTCTCTCACACTGTAAACTGAAATAACTCCGTCTATGCTTCTGTTTACCTTTGATTATATCTTTGTAATCTTGTATTTATTCACCTTAATATCTTTAGTTTTTAAATTGAAATTGAAATGTTCTAATCTGACATATTATAATCTATATGTATTACGTTAGAACATTATATGTTTCATATTGTAATGATAATAATAACCCTAATACAAGCAAACAACGGATGTTTAGGTTAGAGTAGGGGGTGCAGCAAAGGTATGATAAGCATCAAAGAGTGTTTAGCTAGAGCGAAATGATGGACCATGGCCTGGAAAGTGTGGAGTTTCACAATAAAACACTAAGATGAAGTGAAAGGGGGAAGTGAGTTGGTAATTTCAACACATACTCATTGTATGTAGATAATGTATCAGTTTATTATGGAACAAATACAAACAAACAACAAAATATTAAATCCTCTATGTGCTTGCCACTTGGGGGCAGTGGAAATGCCTGAAAATACAACATTGACATATAGCTATTGCATCTGGAAACAACACTGACAAAAGAGGTGAGACTGAACCAAAACAGTAAAGTTGAACAAAAAACAACAATGAGCAAAACAATGCAAAATCACTCAGTGGAGCTGAGGAGTTGTGCAGAGTCAGGTGATCATTTTCTGCATGCTTGTCACTATGAGTGACATCACATATAGTCATTTCATACATTTAGAATATAAAAAATATTGATTACTATAGCTGCAGGCATCATTCTATATAAAATACATTTTTTTCTGTTAAATGCTGTTAGCCATATGGGATACAGAAACCAAAGCAAGATTTGGAGTCAAATGTAATTTTTTTGGTGATATTGAACAGCAGCCCTCTGCATGTATTGCGCTGCCACTGTAAAGACCCAGATGTTCACTCAAAAACTTATTTCTGTTGCTGTTATTGACCTTGTCCTGTAAGGGGCAAAAGTGACACTGAACAAACCGAAAAAGTTGACTCCAGATGGAGGTCAGTGCTATAGGCTACGTCACGTCACGTTTCCTCTTGCTGGTTATCAAGAAGAAGTGAAAGCAGATGGACAAGCCTGTGACAGACACACAGACTGGGAGAGCAAGAAAACAAAAATATAATTTCTTTGTTTCCACCAACTTTCCAGGCACATTGTCAGCATTTCACAAAAGAGAGATAGTGTTTGCAAAAGGGAGAACTAGACAAAGTTGAGGAGATGCGATAGTGGAGGAGGGGTGGAGGGATAGCAGAGAACATAGAGGAGAAGGAACAAAGAAGAGGAAATATGATTTGAGTAATGGATGTAAAATGGAGAGAGGAATAAAACTGTCAGACACATGAGCAGAATAAAAGTGGACATTACAAACACAAATAGGCTAAAATGATTTCAACATTTTAAGACAATAATGAAAATGCAGTTACTGGTGTGCCATACCTACCACAAGACTACAACATATTAGTTCAACAGTGATGGTGTTAGTGTGGGCCTTTTTCACACCAAGATGATATTTTACAGCCTAAGTTATTATATAAAATATAATAAACTTCCACATTATGTCAGAAAACCACTTACCACTCAAACTGGAACCCTGTACAGCACCAGTGAATATATCAACATCATATCAAGATTATTATTGTAACAGGATCTACTCAATTATAGATCTTAGCAGTTGGTTTTAAATAAAATGTTTGACTTCAGTTTTGAAAGCCCTGAGTCAGACAACAGGTCTACTATGTGTTCTCATTTATATTAAGTGCCTGGCAGTCATCCAGTATGATTTCGCAAATAGCCTCTCTAGTAGTTACTTCAATGGAATACACAAGCTATAGTATATTTGGCATTTTACAGCTAATTTACTTCTCTAAAACTGGTATAGGCCTACTGTGTTGAATTAAAAAGTGGGATCTGGTCAGTGGTCCTGTTCTTAGGTACAACTTTGGGATACCTTTACTTTACTTGAGTAATTCCACTGATACTTATATTTACTCAACTACAATTCAGGGAAATATTATTTTACTTTCCACTTTTATTTGACACTGCTAAAATACAAATCATTGTTATGTGGTGAATTAAACTAGTCAAGAGTCTAATAAAACAGCTCAAGTTAGTCCCACCTTAACCAGGTACAACATTAAAATTATGCTTACAAATTTATAAATTAGAGATATTAACCCAATAATATAATATATGACAATATAGGCTACTGTAACATTGACAGAGCTGTTTCACCTGCTAAATATACTTACTTACTTTTGACAGTTTAATTCATAGTAAAACTTCTGTAGGCCCACTGTGATACCCATTTTGACTCTACTTGTAATGGAATATGTTTACATCCTGGTATTGCAACTTCAAAAAAATATCTCAATATTTAGTCAGCCACTGGTGAGTAGTTTAATTTCCCCAAAGTTATCATAGCTGGTGGTGTAAAAATAACAGGAATCATTGTGAATTTACTGCCTTTTCTATACAACAAAACCCATTTAAAATACAGGCCCTGGAGTTAGATCTCATTTTGGTGCAATTAAGGTACGTTTCATTTGGTGACCTTTGAACCAGGACGCACCGTCGAAGCAGGCGGCTCCTTTAAATTTTCGTCCCTCTTTTAAGGAAACTCCAGTTACGTCAAAGAAATACCCGATTCCAGAAAAGTAGTCGAGCAAAGGTGAAGATAAACCTCAGGTAACTATTTTCCTAGCTTAAACGATTACATTGTTAGTTCAGGTAACCTCGCTAACTGCTATTCACTGACGAAAGGTCGACTAACTGACGTAACGGTTAACTTAATAAACGTTTAATTGCAACTAACGGTTATGTATCAGACGTTAACTAAGTTAACTTTAGTGGGGTTCGTGATAAACTGTCAACAAGTGTAGGAGGTAGTCTAGCACACAACAAGCACATTTTAACATTAACTATGGGAACATTTTAGTAAACGTCACAGGAACATTAAATAAGCTTAGCGGTCAGGTGTAAGTTTATCATTAACGTTAACTGATATCTTATCAGCTAGCTGTAGCTATCTGCTGTCAGATTAACGTACCGTGGTATGTTGCTGTGTGTTTTTGCAGGTCATTTCCTGCCTTGTATCAAATTACAGTGTGCTTCTGCTTCCAGCTGGTCCTCAACAATGTCAGGTGGTAAGTCAGCAAACCGTGACACAGTGCAAACATCTGTCAAAAAACGTTAGTTACGTGAAAAACATAACCCAGTGTTCATTTTGAAATACGGGACGTTTAGCCTAAAATATCAAAAGCCATCTGCTGAACGTTACCTCCAGCGGCTCACAACTCCTTGAATGTGCTAATAATAGGCTAAGTAAGAGGTCTTTCTTGGGCTCTTCATTGTCTTTAGTGGCCTTCCACCAACCAAAGTGAAAAAAATCATTACTTCTTTCAAGCTTAAAGGCAGATTTTTGCTCCTAGGTGAAAAGTTGAAAAAATCAGATCTGAGGTAGAACATTCAAAACGATTCTGATAAGATCTTTTTTCAACAAATGATTAGTCAGTCCATCCATCCATCCATCCATCCATCCTTCCATCCTTCCATCGTCAACCGCTTATCCTGCATACGGGGTAGCGGGGGCTGGAGCCAATCCCAGCTTACCTAATATGATTAGTAAACTATACAGTTTATATTTTTAGTCCCTTTTCCTCAACAAAAGAAGTATTTTAGTAGAAAAATTGGGTGCAAATTCGGCAGTGATTCAAATGAATTAAATCCAACATGTATTTGTTGGGTTTAATTGTTAGAGAAAAATTCCATTGCGATAATTTTCATTATTGTTTTATTGCCCAGCCCTAAGTATAAGTAGACCTACTCATGTTTAAGATTAATGCTGCATGTGTTAAGAACTAGCAAGTAGCATGCAAAAATTGTGCTTTTGGAGAAGACTCTGGTTATCTAGGAAATATTCTATGCTGGGAAAACTTAACAGGACTTTAAAGTAAAGTTAAAAACTGTTTTTACTGTAAAACGATATCTGTAGCTCTCTTTTCCTTCTTTACCTTCTTCTTCAAAAACAGTTGAGTACAAATCTTCATAAGTCAAAATGTCTTCCTTGCTATCCGTCCTGGATAGCAAGGAAAAATGCCGTGGCTCGGAAAATGCCATGGCTCAGTTTTGGAAAATGCAAAAAAAATCCTGGGTTTGCTTTTCTCATGCATATGTTGGGCAACATCTTTGAATGCACCATGTAATGTAATTAGAGAAAATTAAGCTTTGTACAGTTGGGTTTGATGCCGTTTTACATTTCACATTACCTAGAAGAGAGAACACTGTGCTTTCGGTGTGTTTGGTGTATGGCCTCTGCAAACAAAATGCTGAATTCCATGAGCTTTGCTCTGAAAGAGTGAAAAAAAAATCCCCCAGCAGCCAGTATTCTGCATAGTGGTCTCATTTTTAGCAAAAGGGTGTGTAGACAGAAAGCATACCCAAGCAGCAGAGAGCAGGGAGAAAACCAAAGAAGGAAGAGCAAGAGCTATCTGACAAACACAACAGACTCCTCTTTCCAGGTAAGGCCTTAAGAATGTGAGTAATTTGGTTTTAGCAACAAGTTGGACATAGCCATGGGGGTAGTTAAGATTTTGTTTCAGACAAAAGTAGGCCTCTGTTTTTTAGCTGCTGCTGCTGCACCACATGCTGAGCGTCAGCTCTCTCAAGAACTGGGTCAGCTTTCATAAAAGGCTGGAGACACCCTGAAACAAGATTTTTGTTTTAACTTGGGAAAGATGAACCATGACAACTTCTGCTTTTGTCAGTCACCAGAATTTATCTTTGAAAAGATGTTGTTACCAAGCTCACTTAACAGAAGGGTTAAATTTTAGTTATTTGATTGTTGTATGTGTAAATAGGGCTGCAACCAACAACAATTTTCATTGTTCATTAATTTGTCAATTATTTTCTCAATTAGTTGTTTGATCTATTAAATGTCAGAAAATTGTGAAAATGTTGATCAGTGTTTCCCAAAGCCCAAGATGATGTTCTGAGATGTCTCGTTTTGTCCACAACCCAAAGATATTTAGTAGATATAAATATTTAGGGCATAGTTTTTAGCCTAATTCATCACTAATTTTAAGAAAAAATAACTTCTGATCCACTTTTCACCAGTTTCTTAAATCTAATTTATTTTGTTCAGATTTGATCACTATCAGACTTTTGTGTTCTGATGGGTTTCAATAGAATTAGTGGACAAGGGTTGAGGAAATGAATGGCTGTGTAGCGAGGAAGTCTTCAGTGGCGTAACCTTATGGACAGCAGCTACAGTATATTTGAAACCCTCTTTGTACCAAGTGCTATCCCTGATAAAAGGGCTTGGTACTATTGATTTAAGCATGTAAAAATGATCACACCTAATAACATTTTGTGTATGCTTCAGTCAAATTATGGTGAAGCCCCTTAAAGTGAAATGTTTTCTGTCTGGTGTCATTTAAAATTTTAGTTTTGATAAACTGAGGCTGCTTGTACAGCAATTGTGTGCTCAGAAGGGACAAACATGTTCTTTTCCTGCATAATGTCCTCATACCACTAGATGGGGACCTTTACTGTTTTTTGTAGCTCTCCTGCTCTGGCTCCTCCATAAGTGAAGTTCAAAAAAACACTGTTAGGTCAGTGTTAGATGACTACAGTATACAATAGATGCAGTTTTAAAATGTTTGTATATTGATCTTAATCCTTAATCTGAAATGATTTTCCACATTTTGGTATGTCCTGGAGAGTGTTAAGAAGCCTAAGAAAGGTTATTTTTTTGAAAAGCAAGGCAGAGGCAACATGATCACATGCAGTAAAAATATTTTAGTATTGTCTGTATGATGGGTATGAACAACAGCTTTAACTCTGTAGTTAATAAGGACTTTCAAAGATTCTAAAAGTTTTATTTTACAGCGATGAGTGTGGCTACAGCATGAAATGTCAGTAAACAAAAAAACAAAAACAATTAGCAGCTTTATTTGTTCTACTTGCTCAGGCTGTGCTGACGTTTGGAAGCTTGTGTGGTTATCACACTTCCAATAAAAGTGTAGTAATAATTAATGGTCCTAAACTACAGGGAACTCATGAAACAAAGTTGTGCACATACTTGTGGCGGGTTGCATTACTAGTCTTGCTGGGCATTGGTTGTCACTATTTATAATACTTCATGTCAGGTGGGACCGGCCTCTGTGTGTTTTGGCTCTCTGTCTCCCATCAGAATTTTCCAGCAAGGAAGATTGAGAGTTCACAAGGAGCTTACTCTCTGAGCTGGTTTCTGTGCTTATCCACTCTTAACCATTTTGTATTTTTAATTTGTTTTTGTTACTTGCCGTTTATCTGGATCCTCTGTGTCGGTTGAACACACATCCTCATGATAGCTGGTGTATCTAATGGCTATTTTTAGATGAGTGGAAAAACTTTTGTCCTTCACTCCCCTTGGCGCTCAGCTGGCGGGGTGTAGTCAGTCTCCAGGCTTGCTGGCTGTCATGCTAGCTACACAGTTTGGTCTACCATGCCCTCCTCTGTGGCCGTTTTTCCCTGCTTTGGCTACAGGAAGCTCGTTCCCTGGTTTCTAAGGCAACCAAGGAGGATGACCCCCAGTGGGAGCTGGGGAAGCCTTGGGCTGCAGTTGAGCTCGTCGCTGTGCGGCATGCCTGCTGACTTGGCTGGGAGGAGGAGCCAACTCTGCAGAGGAGCTTCTCCCGGCCCACTGTGGGTTCTATCGCCCTGCTGCCCCACCGTGAGACAGCGCTCCAGCAGTACAGCTGGTGCTCCTCTCTCCCTCTGCTGGCCACCACGCAGCTTTGACGCACTCTGCTCCAGTAGTAACAGGAGCACAGGCGGCAAGATGTCATCCTCTTCCTCCTCCAGCAACGATGGACAAGGGAAGCCTAAACCTAAATCCCCGTTTCGCAAGAGGGGCAGCCTGCAGAGCACCACCAGCCCTGGTGAGTGTGTGAGAGGGGGAGGGGTCCTGTAGAGGTGAACTCTCAGCTGTTACTTGAATTTGGAGTCAGAACATTACACAGATGCTTGTGCAGTGGCGTTTAAGAATCCATCCTGCTCACCAGGAGCACTGAGGGAGTTTACAGAGGTGGGGTCTGCTGCAGCTCTAGTTTGTTGCTCAGTTTTGTATCTGTTGCCAAGACTTAGTTGACTTGATGCTTTGACTGAGGTTATATATTTAACATTCAGCATGCATTTTGTTTTGTGTGTAACTCTAATGCACTTCACTGCAAAGAACATTTTTATTAAACTAGAGCTTCAGTTAATCTATTGATCAGTCAATAGTCAGTTGTTTAGTGTATGAAAAGAAAATATGGACAAAAGCACATGTTTTCAGAGCAAATCCTTTGCATTTTAATTTGATGAATGATCAACAATGAAAAAAATCAATAAATGATTAAAATGGTTGAGGATCTGTCGATTCAGCAGTTAATTAACAAATCCTCAGCGCTAAACTAAATGATAAAAATGACTGACACATGTTATATTTCGTACCACTGCAGTTAATAAGTCAATAAATGCATTAATCCAATAAATACATTATAATACACCCAAAACTAAACATGTTTAAATATGGATTTGACTTAACTGTACTGATTTTTTTTTTTTGTGCATGTTAAGGAAACAACACATTGTTGTACTATAGAATCTTTTATTTGCAAATCTAACTCTTAATGTAGGTTGCCTGCCCAAATTTATGTCTCTCAAAGATGTGCCCTTAATGGACCCCTTATTTCCTCCCCTTCTAGCAACTGTCACAGCCCGGCTTATAGACTGTAACGAAAACTGGAGACACAAATAGGTAAACTAAGCAACAAATTGATTTATTAATAAGAAAAAAAACAATGTGTGGGAAGAATCTGTAAAGTCAGTAGTGTAGTGTAGTTAGTGGATGAGTAAAAATGTGCTGCATGGATGTTGTGAGGTGAAAACAAAGATAAGAAACCAAACGCAACAAAGGAAGCCGTGACATGAGGAGGTCCAACCAAGCTGACTGCTGTTCTGGCTTATATGCATGGGGCATACCGGGCCCAGGTGTGTCCCATACCTCTGACTACTCTACCAATCAGAGGTCTCATTTATAAACAGTGCGTACGTACAAAACAGGGATGGAAACGTGCATACGGCACTTCCCAAGTAAAGGTTGTGATCTATAAAAAACAAACTTGATGGGAGACTTACTGCAGGCCTGTAAGTAAACCCTCAACAATGCGTACGCACATAAAGAGGAGAAATGGCGACTCACATTGCAGAAGGATGAAACAGTTTGAAATTAATAGGCAGGCATACTGTTGTGTATAAATCGAAATATTACCTCTGAGTATTGTAGGCTTAAAGCCTTTCTGAATAAAGAAACACCCGTTTTATTGACTTTCCCTGAAGTGCGCAAAAAAAATACAATTTAAGATCATTTGCAGCACACACAAAAAGATCCAGATGTAGGATAATAAACACAAATGGAGATATCTGTTTCTGCCTTATCAAGCCAAACACTGTGCGCCAGCATGTGGATGTGATGCGCTGCTTGTAAAAACACGTTATTATTTTATTAAGTAAATCTTTCAGCTTATGTCATTTGCAACAAATCATATTTCTTTTAACTCATCAGCAGCCTCATTAAGTGAGTGGGTTGTTTGTGTCACCTGAATAAATGTTTAAACACAAGTGGAATACATTTGGTTTGCTATCTTCTCAAACAGGGTAATCCAGACTAGTAGGCGTACCTGGGTCATCCCATCTTATGTATGTGTCCCCCTCCAGCCAGAAAGGAGTGGAACTCCGGTGCACAAGAGTTGCGTGAAAGTTACCCACCGAACAACATGCTTCAGCTTCACCAAAAGGAACATCAGTGTCACACTGAGTTAAATTTCGTTACGTTTCTCCTTTTCTTCATGCAGTCAGTACGTATTAATATTATTAATGAGAGGCTTTCACTGACAGCTCTCTGAACTTCCTTACAGAGAGCTGTCCAGGGTGTACCCCGCCTTTCGCCCAATGTCAGCTGGGATAGGCTCTAGCCCCCCCGACCCTGTACGCAGGATAAGCGGTTGACGATGGATGGACTTCCTTACAGATGTGCATACGCACAGTTTTATATAAGTCTGAATATTTATTTGTGTACGCCATTTTTGGCTTTTGGGCAAATTGTACGCACAGTTTTACCAATGAGACCAGGGGTCTGCAGCCCTCGAGACAGAAAGTACACCAAGTATGAACCGGAGGGGCTATCGCACAACAACTGTTTATCATGGCTGTACTGGCCATGGCCTCTCCTTATCTCATCAACCCTGGGTTAGACAGAGCAGTGGTGTCATTTTATCTTGTAACTTCCATCTCTCTCATCGTGACAACAACCTCTCCAAACGTGGCCAAAATCTCATTGTTTTTGTTTAGTGGAATAAGCAGTGACTGTGTGGAGAAAAAGAAATCCATTAGCTGTAGCCGAAGCAACAGCTATTCTTCCTGGGGTCCACACAGACAAAAAACTCTATACAATATAGGACACAATTAAAGAAAATCACACACACCAACACAACAAAGACGATACAACCATACACAAACGATACAACACACTATATAACCCAGCTCTCATCAGTAAAAATCACTCAACTGAACAGAAAGAAGAAAATAAGAAAATCTATTATCTAGACAGTACATTGCACTATATATAGTCTAAGTGTCCTTGAATGAGAGAAGCTTTTCTGCTAGGAGATGTTTCAATGACATTTTAAAGCTATTTTTACTGTTTTCCTGAATCCTCTGCTCAGGCAGAGTGTTCCATGCAACCATAGCTCTATACATTGCAGTGTTTGTCGTCATAGTGGTTTTTGTTTTGGGTTGTGTAAATCTACCCTCAGTAGCATGTCTACTATAATTGTCATGCACATCTGAGCTCCAACATAGTTGTCTATGTAATACCCTTGGTAATTTAGTTACTGAAATCTTTTTTATAAAATAAAGCAAACAGGCAGTACATCTATCTTTTACCTTTAACCAGGTTAAACAGCTATACATTGGATTTACATTAGTTCTATATCAGCATCAAAGTGGACAATGTGCTGCTTTATTCTGAGCAACTTTTCATCTAACTCTGGACCAAACCACTGAGCAATAATCCAGATCAGATAGAACTAATGTATTTATTGTTACTTCAGCTAAAGATTACTGCTCACTGAGTGTATTTTTAGCTCACTTTAGTGACGGTGACTCTGGACTTTTGAATCAAACTTGGACAAATTTTAACAAAGTTCACATCAAAAAATTTAGGAAATGCAGTTTCCCAGCAACCCTTTTAGATTGTTTGTCTTTAGCAACTTGGATAAAATGTATAACTCTTGTTGGTTGCTATTAGGTAATTAATATGACAAAAACAGTTCAATCTCAAATGCTGAATACTAAAACAAAAGATATTAGTTACTGACTTTTAAATTGGACTTTGTTACCACAGGCCTTTATCCTACTGGTGGTGAATTAATTAGTGTTTCAGTAGTGTCAGTTAACAAGGTATGCATGGGGCTTTCATTAACTTTTTAGTGTGATGTGATAGAGGCCAATGATCATAGCTCTTTGATTACCTTTGAAGTTGATGCTAACTGCTCTCTATTGGGAGAAACTAGACCAGCAATGTATCTGTGAAGCAATTAAATGTTCATATTGATTCAATGTGAAACTGCTGCCTCAGTGTGCCACAGCACAGTGCAAATGTTGGGTGTTTTGGGGGTATGCGGCAGCAGATCTCAAGCAGTAACTCACATTGACACACACACACGCTGTATTTGCTGAGGAGGCCTGTCTTTGCTGCAGTAATAAATAACTTAGAGGTCTCTCCATCCATGCAGTCATTTAAGTCTTCTCAATTAGCCGCTTGGCTGAGCCCTGTGCTCTCCCAGTCTGTCATAAGAGCCACATGTAGGCCATCCGTTATAGTACTTCCATCTGACCACGCCAGCCTGTTATCGTTCTCGATGCCAAATTGCTGAAAAGTCTACTGTAGCTGCGGCCTGGGCAGCTGGTGTTTTTATCCACGTCATGAAATGAATGAAGTGTTGAATATTTCCTGTGTTACGCCTTGTAGCAACACCAGAAATAGCTGTGTATCGTTTCAAGTACTTATTTTTCTAAAAATCTCCAGCACTGCTGCACATTTGAAATAGTTCTCTTATTTAAGTGTTGGTGTTGATTTGCTGGTGGAGACATTGATTACTCAGCCAGTGTTCTCTTCTGCAGGAATCTGTCTCTGCCTGCAGGCTGCTCTCTCGCTGGACCTTCATTGCATCACATGAAGCATAATATGTAATGTCCGGGCTTTGCAGCCGAAGCCATATGACGTGATTTAAAGAGGCTATTAAAGGATGTGGTAGAGAGGTGGAGGGAATTCCTCTTTCCAGCATGAATCACTGCAGCGCTTTCTGTTGTGATCTGATGCAGAAGCTCTTACCTTGATCTTCACTAACTTCCTGGCCTCTAACTTGACACTACCTTGTGTACCTTTTATCTGTAGGCTGTCTTGTAGTCTAGCTTGTCAGAGGATTTGGTTGCAACTGATTTTCTTTGTTCCTGTCAAGTGCACTCAGTGGTGGTGTGATCCCTGCCTCATTACCTAGATTTCCCACTGTGGGTTTCTGTGCTCTGTATGATACTGGGTAATGTATAGATAGTATATAGGGTGTCCAGCACATTTTTGGATACAATTACAATTTGCCACTGATTTGAGCATATTATCGAGAAATCTATTTATACTGTGAGCTCCACATCTGTACTATTTCTCAGTCACTGTATATCCTGCCCCACACTGCAGGTGACTGGCTACTTTACTCACTCCACCAGCCTCCCCCTGTTCTGGTTCATTATTAATCTGATATACTATTCCTGGCGTGTCTTTCATGCGGTCTCTTTCTCTTGAGATTATATGTTTTTCTGTATCTCATGACTTGCCCAGTCATGTGGGCATGGACTCTGTTCTTTTATGTCTGGGGGGCTTTGTTACCCTCTTCTCTGAATTGTTAGTACATCTACACATTGTTGCCCTGTGGACTTTAACCTGCACAACCGGCAACCTCTGTGCCCATTTAACTCGCTCACTTACCTCCTAAGAGACAAAGCAGAACCTCAGTGTCACTGCGCAATTGAACCATATTATTAATATTGTCAAACTTTGAGAGCAAATTGAGAGCATTGAGGGAACCAGTGAGAACACATTGGGACTAAGAGCACCTTGAAGGTATGGGGATAATGACTTATAAATTACGAAACAGTCCTATATGTAGGGCAGTGTATTTATTGGGGGTTCATTTTGGGGAAACAGTGTGTGAACATTTAAAACATATTCTGTGAACTGCTTTTTCTATGTTAAATTTTAGTAGCACATTTAATGAGTACAGTTTTGAACTTTTCCATCTCACCACTAGAGGGAGTTTCTGGCACAACAGCACAGAAAGACCATTACTTTGAAACAAGTGTCTGGTTTTCTGTGTCTCACTGTTTGGCTATTCTGCAGTCAGACATGATTGAGGACCAGTTTGGTCTGTGTTTTTTGAGTGGAAAATTCCAGTGCTTTCTTCTGCTATGAATAGCTCAGTTGCTTCCCACGTAACAGAGGAAGTTCTGGAAAAAAGATTTTAGGGGGCTGGAATCAAGGCCTTGAACGGTATAACACCAACAGGTGGGCCTGTTGTTGCTGGGGGGGCGAGTAGATAACCAGTCCTTTTCATCGTCACCACAACATTAACACGCACACCCACACATGCACAGAGCAGCAAGACTCAACATCATGCCATTGGACAAACTGTGTCTCACAGGGGTGATTTGCAGGCTGACAGACAGTGCTTATACACATGGTTATGATGGGTTGTATTTCATCGCTGAGGTACAGTTAAGCTTTAGACTGTCCCCACTCTCAGCATGGCTCATAATAAAGATCTGTTTTCATCTAATCCATCGCATTTGATCACAGTTGAACTGGCGTCAGCTGATGTTTGGTCCCTGACTGGCTTTTTTTACTGTCCTGTGACCTCAGTGAGTCAGTGAACTGCTCGCCCACCACTCCCTGGTTCCCCTTTACGATTTCCTAGCTCTCACTTTTTTTTGGAACTCATGCACCTACCCACTAATGCCGTCTGAAAAGATAAATCATGGGGAGAACACCCATAAGATCTCTCCACACACAGTTAATGAATCAAGAGAAAGCTCTTGAGTATAATTCTTGGAGGAAAGGGGTTGATAACAACAAACAAGACTTTTGTTATTGCCTCCAGCTTTGATCCTCGACACCTTTGGTCTTAGGAATGGGATATTAACCTCTAAATGTCCAGGCAGTGCTAAGTACAGGGTGCCACATGTTGACAGTGTCAAGTGACACAGTGCTCCTCTTTGCTTTGTTCAGATATGGTAAGAGCTGCGTTGATGTGGCAAGAGGTTTGGTCACTGGACAAGGCTCTGGATAATCACAAAATTTTGGAGGGGGAGTGTGAAAGTGTGTGTATCAGTCTATTATTTTTAATTGTTAAAAAAACATTTTCATTCATTTTATCTGTTTATTTTGGAGTGTATTGTGATGTGTGTATGTATAGTATACAGTTTATGTATTTGCGGGTGATGGGCCACAGGAAGAAATTATTGTTTTGAGAACTTTCCCGATGGAGTCAGGAAGAGAGATTCGCAGCAGCATCAGTCTGACTGCTGAGAACCATGGATATTTTGTGGAATTGTTTGTCCTCTTTTATTATCATGGGAATTTTTGTGCAGCGTTAGAGATAAGTTTGCTTGACATGGATTTGCTTTCTCTCAGAGAAAGGGAGGGAAAAAAGGTGCACAGCTGTTCTTTGTGCTCTTGATTAGTCTTTTGGGGAAAAGATGTGTTGAACAAAACAGGGGTAAGAGCAGAAAAGGTCAAAGGAAGTCATCATGGCACTACACATTAGCACACAGTAGCGTCTGTAGAAACGAACTGCTACTTTTACCTAAACACTTCTTAGCCTTTATATGTAGAATTCTGAGATATGATCTCTTCCAGAGGCAATTTCAACATGGACCACCAATAAATTGTAGACGCTGTTTCACTGAATAGAAAGGTTATCGTTACAATTTCTAGACTGATAAAATCAATTGATCATTATTCTATGTATTCAGAAACTCATGTCACACTAGCCTGTTAAGATGCTGGAGCTGGCCTTGGCTCGCAGCAACAGCCTCTGTCTTTTGACTTGCTATCTGAAAAACTGCACATGCTGCGATGTGATCAAAACAGGGCAACGCTTGGACACATCAATTCTCACAAAACTGTTGTAGTTTAGTTTTTCTTCTTTTAAACAGCACTTATCTCCCAATCATTTTATAAGCTTTGCACTCTCCAAAATGCAGCCTACACCACCACCACAAGCTTTCATGGAATGAGACCACATTTGTATATTTTCTATATATTTCCATATTTACTATATATTTCTATAAGTCATGAGCAGTATGTTTCCATTCTTTCACAAGCCTTATTTATTCATCATGTTTCATGTTTATCTTTTATCTCTAGGGTTTATCAAATTCAAATCAGCGTAGCACACAGCATTCACTGATATTTATCATTTGAGATTAGTGCAAAGGTGGTGAATATGCTTCAGAGGTGTTTATTAAGGACTGTTTCCTAAAGTTAAGTTTGTTTTTTTAATTAAGTATTTCTTGACACAAAAATAGATTTTTGTTTTGGCTGTGTTTAGTTAGACCTCTGCTTAGTTGTAGAAGTTCTGCCCACTTAGCTCACAGCAGAAAAGATGTGGAAACGTCACTAACCACCACATTTTAGGTCCATCATGTAATAGGCCTCGAAGGCAGAGCAATGAATGTATTGTGTATCTAGGTCACCTTTTTTTCAAAAACTGTGGGTGATGGGTAGGTGTCAATTGTGGCCAGTATCAATGCTTTTTCTTAGATGTGATGATAAAGTGTCTTCCACTGTTAAAATGCATGTAAAATCTGATGTAAAAATTATGTAAAAACTTTAGTCTCTATTATAAATAACTAGGAATGCAGCTCACTAGTAAGACACGCTTCATGAGTTAATCTCATTTCTCTTCTTTTTGCCAATTTCATCAGTCATGCAACTTTGAAAAGAGGAACTCGATTTGTCAAAGTGTAAGGCTCATAGATCCATAGGGCCATATAGGCTACCTCTTCACCTGTCAAACTTAGTTATTAAATAATATTGAGTTTGGATACAGTAGCAAGGATGAGAAAAACAGACAGTTGTGTATTTTACCAGCATGTGGCTGGTGCTAATTTTGCACTCAGCTCTATATGACACATACATGAGCAAACAAGATCATAAAGGAGAAGACTGGCTATTTCTCTAAGTTGTTCTTAATGCCTGTCACCCGGCCTGATTAACTGAGAAATCAGACCAAACGATTTATTGCACACAAGAGGCGGTTTACATTTCCTCAGGCAACGTTTATCAGTAGTACATTAACAAGTTTAAAGGAAGCAGTAGGAGATGTTTCTTCAGAGAATTAGATTTTTGATGAATTGACAAATTGATACATTAACTCACTGTTGTGCAAACAGCTATTTGAAAAAGAAAAATACAAACAAGTTGTGTCTTTCTTTCACTCACTTCCAAACCAAATTCAGGCCCTACCCAGAACAAGATCTTTACAGAACGAGGGGGTGGAAACCGTAGTGCTTTTGTCCACAGGGGCCGCAAAAATCAACACAAAAAAGTCTCTTGCATTTTGTGTTAAGCAGATTTCTTGTACTTCCTTGTGTTGTGTAGCAGTCATGTGGAAGGTAACAGCCTCCCCAGGCATCATGTGATCGGTGGAGAAAGTAACGTGGTATGCAGAATTTAAACGAGCTCACTCACTGCACACACAATCATACACCCATCTCTATAATTATAAGAAATCACTCTTCAGACATCCAATTCAAATACCTGACAGTTACAGTTAAACATAGAGGGACAGCAATAAGCCAGTTGAAGCAGATCAGAATTCATAAACAATTTACAAAGAAAAACAACAAGTCAAGGACCATAATACAGTGTTGGCTACATATGAGGCAAATAAATTGATGTTGATGTCTTTGATGGACATGTAGTAATTGTTTTTAAGTAGTGGTATTCATAGCATGATTTGCAGTCATGACATGATTGAAGAAGTGTGTGAATAAGAGCTGGCAGACAAGAAAAGAAGTGGGAGTGGCCAGGGCTGCCGGGCCGCCTCCATTTTACAGCACAACAGATTCTGAAGCGGCTCACCCCTGTCCCCTCCCCTGTTTCGCCACGTGGTATGTTCCAACCCAGTATTTAAATCCGGGAGCTTGAGGGCTGTGCTGTTCATGCACTGAAAACCGGCGTAATCCAGGAAGCAGCTGAGAGGCAGAGGCAGAAAGAGACAGAGGGAGAACAACAGAGAGAGAGAATCAGAGGAAAGAGGAAAACTGCTTCACCAGCACACTTGAGGTGGCGACAGATACAGCAGGAGAAGCAAAGAAAAGAGAAAAAGAGAAAATTGTGTGATCCTGTTTTTAGGGCAGCTTGTGTTTAGGAGAGAGAGAGAGAGAGAGAGAGAGAGCATATCCTGCTTCTCTCTTTGCTGTCATTTCTCTCTCCTCCACTGTGCCAGCGGGGGAGGGTACATCGTCTGTCCCAGGCCTAGTTACATGTCCCAGCATCCCGCAAGAGCTCAGACAAGGCCACTGCTGCGACCATAACGGAGACTGTGAGAACAAGACAAGACAGTGAGAATAGAGGTACTGTAACCCATGCTGACTAATGATGATTAACAGGACCATATACTGTAGAGCCTGTGCACACTGTATTACTACTAGTTTCAGCAGTTCTGTGACGCATGGTACTTATCACTCCAAAAATACTGCACAAGCAAGCTCGTAGTGACAGATAAGGTGCTAGTAAACACAGTTGCTGCGTACTGGAATAAGCTGACGACATGCAGAAGACTGTGGGAGGAAATGTAGAAATGGGTTTCTTTAAACCACAAGCAGATGGTAGAGAAAAACATGTCACGCATTTGCTAGGTCGATCATTTAATGCTGATATTTGGAGAAGCTTGATGAGTCTCGCTGTTGCATTAGGTGAACATAAAGTCCGCTGTTTGCTATAGTCCTGTATGATGCAGTTATATTACCCAGTGGATTCTCGAGTGTGCTGACGAAAACCAAAACATAACAGGGCACACGTGCAGTAAATCAGAAAGGCTATTGCAGTGGTGTTTCAAAAGCTGGAAGAAAAAAAAATGTTTTCATTAATGCTGTACAGGCAGGTTTGGGTGAGCAGACGTACTGTAAACTGCTGGGGTCTCAGTTCAGAGCCCACCTGAACATGTCACCCTTACTGATGTTTTTAAGGACAGCGTTTTTATCAGAACAGCTGACATCTCTTTTGTCTGTTTGTGGTGGTGTGACTTATCTGTGTCACAGATAAGTGGTTTATGGTATAGAAAGCTCTCAGTTATTTTTGTCTTTCCAGCAGGTTGTCATCAAGTTTTGTTTTTTTAAGAAAAGAAACTGTTTACAATGGGAATTTACAGGCAGCAGTTTCAAGCTAGAAAACGTCATCACCCACATTTGTTCCCTTGCACCCAGCCTGTTCAGTACTGATCATATATTTTTGAATTGAAGACCCGAAGTAGAGGTTGAATCTCATCTGTTGTTGCTAAGGAACATCTGAAGTGTGTGTCACCACTCTCCCTCTCAGGGAATAAAGAGAGCTCTGTAAAGAAGAAAACACTGGAGCCACTGTAGACCAAAAAGTACACCAAAACACTTTATTATGGGGCACTTCTCACACACACATAGCTTTTCGGCATCAACAGTTTCTCTTAATCTAAGACACCCATCATTGATTGCTGCTGCGTGACAACCCTGCTTGTACATGATTTTTAGCTTTGTAAGAGACTCCCTGCCCTGCAATGGACTGGCGACCTGTCCAGGGTGTACCCTGCCTTTTGCCCGATGTCAGCTGGGATTGGCTCTAGCCCCCCGTGACCCTGTACGCAGGATAAGTGGTTGACAATGGATGGATGGACAGCATTTAGTGTATCTCAGTGATTATTCTCGTGGTTTGATAATGCTAATGATAATGGAGTTTACTTGTCTGAATAATACATAACATAAAGTCCACTGTGTAAAAATAAGTAGGGCTTTGCAGTATTATTGTTTATTGACTTTTAGCAGATTGTGATGACGCAGATTGTGATATGATTATTGAAGTTCATCTTTTGACCCATGCAAAGTCTGATGTATGGTGAAGAGACTGGCACGTGACCACAAAGTATGAACAAACCAATAACGACCTTGTATGGGATTGAAGTTCACACAAGTGCTTTGAACGTTGCCAGACCACAGTGATGAAGGGGAATTGCAGGCTGGGATTGTGAGGCTACATGCACGTAGAATTATAATACAAGTATATTTTTCTCATTATTTATTTGAGACATAAACTGGTGATTGAAATGTTATTAGCTCTAAGTGTCATGGTTGGGAATTTCCCGACTTGATGATGCACTATGCATGTTTATTTGGTATTTGTGTACCCAGCACGGCACACTTTGAGAAAAGACTGATGTATTCACCAAAATGCCAGTTCCATTGAGTGTTGTTATCGTCTCTTTGATGTTGCTGAACATACAGTTGTTGTCTAACAACAAGGCCTGTTTTCAGCACAATGTCCCGCAGCTGATAATTTGATGATTTAATCAGGAAGAACACACCATCTCCTTGACAGATATACTCATCAGTTACAGAGAAGGCTAGAACAAATGTAGAAATGAAACTGGGAGATAACTGAGATTACTGCTGTTCGCCTCTACAGTGGCAGCTAAATTTAATTAATTCGTAATGTTTATCATTAAATGTAATGTTTATCAGTAAATGACTCAGCATGCAGGACTGACGGGGGAAGTTCTGGTACCAATGTGGGGCTTATGGGACTTGAAATTTGTTGCATAAGTTGTTTTGTTGTCAAAATTCACTTTACAGCACATAAAATCAAAGTTGGCAAATTGATATAGATTTATCTGAAGTATTTTCACGGATGTACTGTACAAGGATTTGTTTGACTACTTCAGTGTATGAACCAGAATGGCTTTGCAAAAACTAGTCTGCTGCTACTTTTGGCCCAGGGGACAGGGAGGATGATACAGGCTGGAAGGATTGTATTGATCCTTAAAGAGCAGAGTCAGCTCTGCAGATTCTAGATGACCCTCTCTCTGGTAGGGATGAAAGAACAGGTGGGTGGTATATGTGGGTGGTGTGCAGACTCAGGTCCCAGGGATGTTAGAGAAAGCTGAGATGGAGAGCTTTGTCAACATTACTCACTGGTCTAAGAAATTAACTCACAAAGGCTATATGAAGGCAGAAGGGTTGAATTAGTTTATTCTAAAATAGATAAGGTGAGGTGTTTGAGGTGAGGCTGGAGGCTAGGAGGCCTCCAGATCCTCGTGCAGTCTGCATCTGCATATTGGTTTGAAACAAAAGAACATAGCAGCTTATGACTAGGCTTCACAGAAATACTACAAATAATGTGTTAATCTCCACACTCAGGTCACAGGTGAGTTGCACAGATTAAATTTGTCTCAAGGACAAGCCAACAATCTCCAATCGCTTTCTATGGTTGGACTCCATATGTCTCACGCAACATCAAAGACATTTATCTGTGTTTAAAAAAACAGGTTAACAGTATTGCTTTAATATACCTGTCTAGCTGCTATTTGGACAGATTTTCTTTAAATGCTCATGTGTTGTCATTGTTGTTTTCTTTGCATGTCAGTCGAGAGATTTTTGAGGAGGTATCGCAGAGCTGAATGTGAGCCAAAACTCAGAGAGCGAATTTGCCATATTAGTCTGCTGACTTTCCCCCAGATTTGTTGTGTTGACTTGTATAAATGTGAGGAGGAGGTTTGTGCTCCCTATTACCATGATGTCACTGAGATAAATAGAGTTGGGGGTGCTGGATTAAGAGTCATCTGTGGTTGAAAGGCCGGAGGATTGCATGGATACTATAATGGGGTTGACTCTTTGTGTGTGTGTGTGTGTGTGTGTGTGTGTGTGTGTGTCTGTATACTTGAAGCCATCTGTTTGTACATGTGAAAGTGGACATGTCCTTATATCCACGCACGTGTGTACTACAGACATAACAAAGATATGTTTGAGGTCATTTACAAACGGTGTTCCCATTTTGTGGTTTGTCCAGCAGAGGACACCGACAAGTTTATTTTTCAACAGTAAAGTGGTCCGCTAGGTACATATTGTGATCATACGTTTTTCAAAATAAAATTTATTGAATCCTTATCAAAAATGTTTAATATGCCTGCCTCAAAAATCCAGAATAGATCAGTCTATAATTTGCATGTTTAAGCCCTCTTTTTATGTCCTAGAGCATATGACTGTCAGCAGATCTTGGCGCAGCTGTAACTCACATCTTTTAAAACTTCTAGGTGCAATATTGAAATGTTTTGCAGTGTCATGCCAGTATTTGTATACTGTGGAGAGTTACCCTCTGTTTATTCCTAACTCCACAGCCTTGGAGGCAGACAGCAGATGGCAGAGACTAATTGCCACAGGCCAGACACAGAACTAATAACGGTACCAATTATAGAGGACTGCTCCCAAGCCATAGATTTATTATGAGCGTGTGTACAAATATAACTATGGTGCTGTACTCTTTAAATTATGGTTCTCTTTCATTTAAATTCATGACTGTCTTTAGAAAGTTTCTAAATGCATCTCAGACAAATGTGTTTTGTGTTTTGGTGGTTCTCCTCCGTTACACTTGGTTTAGTCTGGAGTGGAGCTGGCGTCATCTGGTCTAGCAGGTCTAGAGTGGGGAAGGCCCATCTGTGTCATCCCCAGGTGTGTGTACGCACGTCATTGTGTAAATGTGAATTAGTCAGGGTAGTTTTCTAAGTGTGTGCATGTAGAGCTGTGATTGTATCTGCTGCTACAGCTGTCTGTCCTCACACCAGCCTCTGTTCTTAGACACATAAAAGGCATTTTCATGCTCTGTCACAGATGAGAGGCACTGTCACTGTCACCAGAGCTCCATAGGCAATCATGGTTATGCCCTATATGGAATTGTTTGACTTCTGGATGAGGATTTAGCCTTTGCAACTGGTATCTTTGTGTTTGATGACTTCAGTGTAGATACAAGAAAAAGTGTTCATGGATCTGAAAGAAAGAAACAAAGGAAGTTCAGTCTCTAGAGAGCACTGGTTTTCTTCTGTGGCCTGTAATAGTCTTCTGTAACTGGCGGAAGTTTTTAGTTGACTGAATTTCTACTTTCAAATAAATTCAAGTGGTAAGAGCAGTAATCAGCAGTTTGTCCAAAGTCTATACTAAATGAATGTGTACTTAAGCTTTTCGCACGCATAGCCTAAGCCAAATTTGTGCGTGCTAAAATCATAGTTGCTCTCAAACCACCACACGAGGCAGTCTTTGGGAAACCAGATGTTAATTATTTTCTATTTTGGTAGGTGATTGTTCTAATTACTGTTGTCTGTTGTTACGCATCTGTCTGTCTCTGTTTTCAACAGACTGTGAAATGATGAACTGTAAAGAGACTGACATCACCGCTATTGAATTAACTGTGAGCCTGCAAAGCACCCAGATGGTCCATGTGTATCTGTTACCCCTTCAGTTCTGTCTGTTACCACACAATTCATACAGTCTCTGTGTGGTACAGAGTGAAGAAGCCATGTTATATGTGTGTTGGTGTGTTTGGAAAGAGGTCTTATGGATTGTAAATTCTTTACTGTCAGAGCTGTTTTAATAGTAAACACTTACATTGTAAATCACAGGCTGTATCTACAACAATTCTTTGTATTAGCACACACAACACACAGTAGTTTGTCTTGTCTGTAAAATTCATATGGCTCTTTTTCAGCGACATTTTGCTTCATATAGTTGTGAAAAAAATTCTGAAATGCATCAGTCAGCTGGAGGTATTTATCTCCTTATATTACTGATAATTTACTTAAGCAAATCCATCTGTGTGATATAGCTTACCCAAGCAAAAGATAAACATAGCCTAGTGTAAGTTTTCAGGTTACTTTGTAGAAAAGAGACAGTCTTGTTAAATGTGAACAATTTGAACATGTTACAATGTCTTGCCAAAGGAAACCAACTCAAAATATATACAATTCAGTAAACAGTGTGAAAGTATTTTTACTCTGCAGAAATTTTACATAGCTAAGAAAAAATGTACATAGATTACAGAAACATTTACCTATCACTTAAAAAAGTGAAATTAGTTTAAAGTAGTGATTTGAGTTATATATTTTTTTGTGCATGTAACAGGTTTGCAAAGTGAAAAAGCCCAAACTCCAGCCCAAAGGGAGTTCCCATCTCCCACAGAAAACTCTGCTCTGAACTGCCTGAAAACAGCTCATTTGTAGTCCAGCCCTTCACTTCCTTTACTTGTGACGTCACAATAAAAACATGACAGACTGCTGATTAGTCAGAATATTTACTATTCACTGCATCATCATTGCACCAGACAGAGGCCAGCAACAGAAAGTTTTATATTTTACAGTTTTCATATGGAAATTCATCACTAAATCCACTTCTGAGAAGTTTTGAGGTGAGAAATCAGCTGTGTAGATTTTGAATATTGACAGTTTTACAAGAAGTGATGGCGGAACAAAAATGTGATGAATATTTTCGGAGTTGAGGAGGAGCGTGTGAGGCCGGCCAGCCGCCTGCTCACAGAGCCCTCTGCTCCCAGACCGCTGCAGCATCAACGGCAGAGGAAAACACAGCTGGGAGATTTTCCTACTGCTTATATGTCTTTAGATTCTGAGGAACATTCAAACGTTTTAACCATAGACTATATATATTTTAAGAGCTGTGTGTGTCGCATTGAACATTGCGTGTGGCGTCGCTATCTCTGGGTACTATCTGCAATGGAAAACGGAGCGCTATGGAAGCATTTTCGGCAAGGCAGCATAGATCGTCAGAACACCGGAAACAGTTCAGCGTTTAGTTCTGATGGTGAGATGTGGACCAATGATGTTGTGTGGTTGTGGATCCGCCCTTCTCTGCTTCTGATTGGCCTTAGTAGTCCTTACCTGGGAAGGGCTCTGGTATGTTTAACTCCAACAAAGATTTTGTTCAAGTAAGATGCATCACTCTGTAGCTCAAGAGCGGAGCCTACAACACATAGGGTGGAAAGAGGAGCTGCAGCAATGTGCAGTATAAGAAAAATATGGTGTTTTTTCAAAATTAAACCTGTTCTGGTACAACCCCTAATTAAGATTTTGAACCTGAAAATGCGCATAATGCCACCTCTTTAAAAGACTGGGGGCCGACCCCTTCCTTTTAAAGGTTCAGTGTGTTAGTGGCATCTAGTGGTGAGGGTTGCAAACAAATGGCCACCGCTCACCTCTCCCTTTGGAAGTGCGTAGGAGAAGCTACAGTGGCCGTCTCTCTCTGTTGGCTCTTGTGCTAAATAATATGTGTGTAAGTTTGTCAGTTTGGGCTACTTTGGAAACATGACGGCGCAACATGGCGATGTCCATGGAAGGGAGACCCGTGGTTATGTAGACCGAAATGTCTCATTCTCAGGTAGTAAAAACAGGTTTATTATTACCGTTAAAAACGGTTCATTATGTAAGGTCTTTATACACCACTGAAAATATAGCTGTATATTATATTGCATTTCTGTTAATAGATCCTCCTAAATATTACACCCTGGACCTTTAATACAGACAGGAATGTTCAATTGCTGTGCTTTCTGGATTTTCAGCCCTATTCCAGTCAGTGGCTATTTTATGTTTGAATGATGGCACCTGTGTAGATGTCACCCTGGCCTTTACTGGGAACCTCAAAGAAAAAACTTACTATCATTTCTGATTTTGTCAAGGTGACCCTGTGTGTTTCTGTCACATACTGTAACTCTCTCTTTGTCTACCTACAGACCTGTGTGGTGCATCAGGGCCCAAACCCCTCAAACCCCAGAGATCCCTTCCAGGGACGCCTGTTTCTCTCACACACCATCCAATTGACCTGCGAACATCTATGGAGGAAAAGTACAAAGAGATTGCTGAGGTAAAAAATTCAAAGCCAGAGAAACTCTCAGAAACACTATGATAAATTACAATTAAATTATATATTTTAGATACAGCTAATCAAAATAATTTTTCACTACTGATTAGCACCCATGCACCAGTTTTCCAGTCATTTAACATTAAAATTTATTTTTTGACATTTGTTTGAATTTGGAATAGTTATGAAAATACATCTTTGAATCCTTAATAATAGTAATAATAATAATAGTTAACCAATTACCCATTGTATATTGTTGCTGCACCTTTGGCCTTTTGTTGAATGAGTCATCATGTAATAATAAACTGCCTGCCGCTAAAATAAGGCTCAAGAATAATACCATAAAAGTGTGCAAAAACAAACTTCTTATTTTGAATCCCAGCACTTTCTGTCAAAAACAAACTACACAGACTGTGAGCCTGAAGAAGCAATGAACGAAACGCGTTGCTCACAAATAAATTAGTAAGTTGAATCTGTGTGCGGTAGTTTGTTTTTGATTTTTGATAGAGTTATCCTGCTATCTACCAGCACCTTATTGTGTTGCTGTGCTCGGGATATTTTTTTTTTGTAGTGCCCAGCACTTTCTGTCTTCATGAGAAGGTAAATGTAACCTAAGGTGTTGTGTGAGCCTCAGAGACTGCCACATGTCCATTGGTGCATTAGCAATTGACCTGTTTTCTTGTTTTACAATGCCATAAATGTATAACTCATGTTTGCACAAGGAGCTGTTCACACGCAGCATGGCAGAGAGCGAGATGAGAAGCGCTCCTTATGAGTTCCCGGAGGACAGCCCCATTGAACAGCTGGAAGAGCGACGGCACCGCCTAGAGAGGCAAATCAGCCAGGACATTAAGTGAGGAAATGCAAAACACACACAGTCAAATAAACTCTCAGACAGACACAGCTCTCCACTGCCCCACCTTTTACATACAGTCTTGCTTTCAACCCATGCACACATGCTTATCAGCTTCCAACATGCCTGTTTGCAGGCTAACTAACCCTAGCTAAGTGGGCTAGCCCACAGTTGGCACCTGTCCTGGTGTTCAGTCTTCTTCTTCTCAAACTTTTATAAGGAGGTGGGTACTTTCTCGGTTGCCAGGTTTGACGCTATATGCGCCACTAAGCTGATCATTTGGGTGGTTATCTGACACAAGCCCTGCAAGCCCCTGTTTATCAATTGATCACTTAATACCTAATATGCTTTGTGTGTATATGTATGTATGTGTGAGTGCTTGAGAGAGTACTTGGTTGAGTGTGTTTGTTCATGTGTGTGCGCTTGTGCATATATTTGGTCTCTCTCCCTTTTGTGTGCTTAATTTCTTGTCACTACCTCTGATGCCCATCTGCCCCTTCCCCCGCTGCATTGCCTACACTATCCTGCTCCACTGTATATCACCCCAAGGCTTGAGCCAGAGATCTTGCTCCGCGCCAAACAGGACTTCATGAAAATCGACAGTGCGACAGACCTAGAGTGAGTGAGCTCTGCTTCAGTATGCATGTTTTGTGTAGTGATTTTACTTTTTGGTTGTTTTTTTTTTTTTTTTAATTCATCTCTATTTAGTGTGCCTGTACTCTTTAGAAATGTGCATGGTAAATACTTACTTGACTATTGTAGTATTAGTCAATACCACACACTTATCAGTGTCTAGTCTGCAGTATTTAGGAACTCTGAACTGGTGGAAGTACTTTTCTCCAGAATCACTGACAGAGCTAATCAGCAAATTGAAAATGGACCACATCTTCCCCCTGCTGGTGACTTGATACATGTACAAATGGGTACCTTTTTCCTTTTTCTCTCTAAAAACAAGTCTCTCAAGTGTGAAAGTCTGCGGCTATAAGTTAACTATTGCAGTTTAGAATGTAGATGCATTGACATCTTACTAACTGCTACCCCTGAAGAGAACTCATGAATCTTTTTTTAAGTGTGAAAGGTTTGCGGGAACACAGTGGGCTCATCAAGACCCCAAGAACTGAACCACCAACTAGTGTTCTGCATCCAATCTGTCAGTGGCCTTAAATAATGACAGAATACAAACTGTCAGCTTTAATGTGTGCAGAACTGCCAAATCCAAGAAGGTTGCAATCATAGCTTTTAATGTTTATACAAAATACTTAATAAAGGTCTGAATGTGTATGCAAATGAGGAAATTCAGGATTTATTGTGTTTTAAAGAAAATAACATTGTTAATGGAGTGTGTTGATTAAAGTGTAGGGGTCAGAATACTTTACAAACCCATTGTTTCAAACGATAAACTGCAGTAATTTCTGATGCTGCCATTACAACTTAATAAAATCACTGATTCTCTTCATTTACTTTTCTGCCACACTTCCTGTTTATATCCACACGTATCCTCATCAGTTCTGCCTCTGCATACCTTTCTCATATTTTTATAATCTCCTTCTCTCTGTCTGTAACCTTTTAAAGGATAATGAAGGAGAAGAGTGTGGACTTCTTTGATGGTGCCTTTAAGGAGAGGGCATTGCCAATGGAGAGAGAGTACCAGCGGGTCTCAATATCTGGAGAGGAAAAGTGTGGGGTGAGGAACTTTTTGTAATGTGCTTTGTGTGCGTTTTCATCATCACATTTAAACCTAAACTCCAGTAAGTTAAATTTCATCCATTTTCTTTACTGTCGGTCTGTCAGGTTCCCTTCACCGACCTGGTAGATGCTGCGAAGTGTGTGGTGAAGGCTTTATTCATTCGGGAGAAGTACATAAATCGATCTATGCAGAGTTTTTGTAAGACCACAGCTCACGCCCTGCAGGAGCTCGGGATGAAGCCGCTGGATCTGAGAGTCTATGATGATATACCAGAGACCCCTGTAGATGCTGGTATGACACAAACAACACAGCCTCCGGCCTCTCACCCAATCCAGTCCACCAAAACACATTTCCGTATAGGTAGTGTGCGCACTTAGGCCGGTTGGTTGGTAGGACCGTGCTTATTATAGTCCAGCTACAGCCACAGTCACTGGATTTTTTAAAAATTTGTGTTGGAGAGTTTGATTTATTGATTGCTGTCGGATGATAAGAAAATTACAACAAATATAACAAAAAATGCTTCTGGAATAAATTGCCTACTTTAACTTTAATCTAGCCAAATTCAAGTCTAGATCAAATACAAACTGTAGTCACCCGGGACTGCTATGTAATTAAAACTTTTAAGCTTTTTATCTGAGCAGTAACCATCATTGTCATTTTAACAAGTGTTTTTGTTGCATGGATGAAATAACTTTTATTAATATCAATTTCTTGTTTTCCCAGATGCCCCAGTCCACCCACCTGTTTCAGAGACACACCCCTATGACAATCAAGACCCCAAGAATATGCCAGCAGACACGGGATACGGTTGCCAGATGGTGGATGGAGTGGTCCATGTCTACACCAAGAACAACAACATGGACAAGTATGCGTTTGTACCACTTGAGTGACATTTCAAACTTGAAAATAAAAAGTGAGTCTGTTTGTATAACTTTTATACTGTTCTTTTTCAGAGGTTCAGAACTGGACCTGCCCTACCCTGACCTCAAGGAGTATATTGCAGACATGAACGTTATGATGGCGCTCATTATCAACGGGCCAGTGTGAGTGTTTTATTGACATCATGATTATACAAATGTCATTGTTTTGAAGCTCAGTGCTTATTTTAAATGTAATATGTTTCCTCTGTATACAGGAAGTCTTTCTGCTACCGCCGCCTACAATACCTGAGCTCTAAATTCCAGATGCACATCCTCTTGAATGAGATGAAGGAGTTGGCAGCTCAGAAGAAAGTTCCACACAGAGACTTCTATAACATACGAAAGGCAAGAGCCAACAAATGGCAGCTGTAGAGTCAAGCTATCACCACTTTTTTCATAACATCCTGTTGGCTCTGTAGCTAAGCTATAGTTGACAACATTCCTACAAAAATGGGAATAAATTATTTAAATTCATTGTTAATATCATTGTCATCATCTGCCTCTCACATATTCTGCTCTGTCCTAACTCCAGGTGGACACACACATACATGCGTCATCTTGCATGAATCAGAAGCACTTGCTGCGATTCATCAAGAGAGCCATGAAGAAATATCCTGGGGAAATCGTTCACATTGAGCGCGGCCGTGGTCAGACCCTCAAAGACGTGTTTGAGAGCATGAACCTCACAGCCTTTGACCTGAGCGTAGACACCCTTGATATGCATGCGGTGAGAAATGATAGCAGCAGGAAGCAGTATCTTAATAAAAAAGTATTTTGAGAGATGCTCTACTGCGTAATACATTTGGTATAGATAAAAATGAGGTTTGACTGGTTTTGTTTTTTATTCAGGACCGTAACACGTTCCATCGGTTTGACAAGTTCAACGCCAAATACAACCCCATTGGAGAATCCATCCTCAGAGAGATCTTCATCAAGACAGACAACTACATCGAAGGAAAATACTTTGCGCACATAATCAAGGTATGAAATCATTCATATGTAACGCATATCTGTGCCTCCTCCAAATATAATTTGTCAGTACATACACAAACAGATACACCAGTCTCCTTCTGTCACTGTTTTTCCAGGAGGTGATGTTTGATCTGGAGGAAAGTAAGTACCAGAACTCTGAGTTACGTCTGTCCATCTATGGTCGCTCCAGAGATGAATGGGATAAGCTGGCTCAGTGGGCCGTGAAACATCGAGTGTACTCTGATAATGTGCGCTGGCTTATCCAGGTGCCCCGTCTTTTGTAAGTACTCTCCTTAACTTGCTTTACCTTGAAGCTGACATGTGCAACGTTTAGCCTCTAGACTTCAGATTGGTGAGCATAAACACATGGTTGTAGTAAAAGCATGAGCCAAAAGGAATTAATTTGTCTGATGCATCATCATACGCTTCATGGATCTAGCTTCCTAAAAGCTATTATATCTCTAGTGTAGACATTGGTTATAGCTTCTAGTCACTACAATGAAGCCTACATTTTAAGAGTTATCGTTTTTACAAAACTAATCAATAATCATCTCTCTGATTCCCACAAATCCCACTGTCCAACCCCCACCTCAACAGCGATGTGTATCACACAAAGAAGCAGCTGGCTAATTTCCAGGAGATGTTGGAGAATATCTTCATGCCTCTGTTTGAGGCCACAATCAACCCCCGCAGTCATCCTGAGCTGCACCTTTTCCTGGAGCATGTGAGTATCACTTCACAAGACCCCCAGGGTATCCTGATGACTCACTCTTAAAGAGTCTTAGTGATTGTTGCTCTGTTTATGTTTTTTTGTTTGTTGCTTGTGCGTTGGTAGGTGGTGGGCTTCGACAGCGTGGACGATGAGTCTAAACCTGAGCACCACATTTTCAATCTTGACAGTCCGCTGCCAGCCAACTGGACAGAAGAAAACAACCCACCCTACTCCTACTACCTCTACTACACCTATGCCAACATGACTGTGCTCAACCACCTGCGAAGGTATGGGCCAGCTGGACACATGACAAACAAGCACCGTTGATCCTCACGTCCATTCTTTTAAACACATAATCAGTCACAAAACAACAAAAAGTACACAAGGTTTTATTGTTGTTTTTGTGAAAACATTTGTCTTACTCAGGCGGCGAGGCTTTCATTCATTTGTGCTGCGACCTCACTGTGGGGAGGCTGGGCCTATCCACCACCTGGTGTCAGGTTTCATGTTATCAGAGAACATCTCCCATGGGCTGCTGCTCAGAAAGGTCAGGACAGAGCACACTGGACTGTTTCCAAGAAAACTGCAATGGAGATGTTTTATTTTGCCATTTTGAAATAACATTGTCACAAATGTTGGCTGTGTGACATTAAAGATGCGTTCTGAAATTAATTTTGAAAGTTGTCTAAAACAGTTACTGTTTGACAGTTCAATTTATTCATCCATAAAAATATTTAATTTGCTGTCCTCCCATCCTAATCAACCAATGGTGGTGTTAAGAATCTAGAAGAAGAAGACTAAGATGTACTCATAGCTTGCAGCTGTGCTTACTGGTTTGTCTCTCATGCCTTCTCTCTCTGTATGTGACATCCATCAGGCCCCGGTGCTGCAGTATCTTTACTACCTGGCTCAAATTGGCATTGCCATGTCACCACTGAGTAACAACAGCCTGTTCCTCAGTTACCATCGCAACCCTCTGCCAGAGTACCTGTCCAGAGGCCTTATGGTCTCCCTGTCCACTGATGATCCTCTTCAGTTCCACTTCACCAAGGTCAGTGTGAAGGAAGTTTGTCTGAATCTACACATGGGCTGCATTTAGGGTACAAACTGCAAAAGGTGATCAGAAGTGATGAGGCTGAGATGACATTTTTCTGTGCTTGTGTGTTTGTCTGGGCCCAGGAGCCTCTGATGGAGGAGTACAGCATTGCTACTCAGGTGTGGAAGCTAAGTTCCTGTGACATGTGTGAGCTGGCAAGAAACAGTGTCCTCATGAGTGGGTTTTCACACAAGGTAAACAAGTCTTCTCATTTTGTGTATCTGATCAGGTGACATACCCTTGGTGGCTACTTTATTGTATTATGTACAAATACAATTATATATTTATTACTGATTTTTTTGTGTCAGATATTGTGCTTCCTTTTGGGTTTTGCTTGTGTCTGAGCTTCTCACTAAGTAGCTTCTCCTACTTCCAGGCCAAAAGCTACTGGCTGGGCCCCAATTATTCCAAGGAGGGTCCCGTGAGCAATGACATCCGTCGTACCAACGTCCCTGATATCCGCGTGGCGTACCGCAGCGAGACGCTCTCTGAGGAGCTTCAACTCATCACTCACGCTGTGCGCACTGATGAGCTGGACATTATCGATGAGGAGGACTCTCTGTCCATGGCCCCGCTCCCGGGACAGCGCTGAAATTGCAATCACCGGGACTTGTCCTGTAAATCCCCGACCCTGTGGCCCCGCCCAGCATGACACTGCAGAGACGTGGGGTGATAGTAATCCTGTCGTTCATCCTATATACAGCATAAACACGCCAACCATCACTATAGAAGTATGCCGCACACTGACATCTACACAGCTACCAAAAAGCCAAGGACACGGTTCTGCCCAGAGCAATCCAGCTTTGACGTTTGATTTAACCCAATATTATTGATTAGTTTCCAAATTTATACTCAATGTTTCTCCCAGCTCTTCTTCATAACCGTTGTGATGTGTTCAGTCTCAGTCATCATAATGAAGATTAGCAGAGGTGAGCCGCATCATAGTTTTTTTGTGATTGAAAACCAGGGTAGCAATGTTTTCTTTATTTTTCACTCCATGCGTTTGACTCTATCCTGTCAGGCTAAAGCCGTCAGATCCCTGTGATTAACTGTGTTGTTCAGTTATATGTTTGAATTCACCAGAGACATTACATAGCATGTAGATGTAGTATCTCTGTAGTACCTGTGTACTACATAAACAGAACCAGCACACTGAAGCTCTCATAACAGCCAACTAGCTCTGAACGTTGCTTATCTTCCACTATACAATCATGCTGCATAACTTAAGTACATCTATCATCTTCAATATACAAACTTATAATGAAGGAATACAGATGCAGTTTTTTTGATTGAGAATACAGTGGAGACAACAAAGTTTGACAGGTTTCATGGGAGACATACCGTAGAGTCTCATAACAAGAGATGAATCTTCTCTCTGAATGCTGCACCTCTGAATATCAGCCAGACATGGAGTTTGGTGTGGTTTCAGATCATTTATTTGCCAAATTGCACACACAGAATTGTTCTTCCATGATTTGAAAACGCTAAAAAGAGAGAAACTCCCTGTGGTTGACTGAAAACATTCCATGAAGCAAACTGTCCTTTTTTAGCTGCAAATGAAACAAGTTCCAGTTAGTGTTTAAAACCACCTTGGTTTGATGGTATATTTCTGTGTTAGAAGAGATATATAAAGCTATATAAATGTGAATTGTATAGTTTAACCACAGCACAAATACATGTCATCCTAGGAGATCTCCCTAACCGTTACCTCATTGTGCCCATGAAGACATGGACCCTCTGTCCCTCCCGAGGGCCTTGATTTCATTCATTCCTTCCCCTGCAGACAAACTAGAAAGTTTTCCCCCTTTGCATGCACTGCACTGTACATATGCACCAAGCCAAGACTTCACTGTGCCTTTTCAGTTTTAGCTTTGGGCATTGCGTGCCCAGTTTTTGCCTTCACCTGCAACATGTATCGCATCTCTTTTCCTCAGTCATATACAGTAGGCCTCCTTGCTGTTGTAATCTCCACACCAATGGAACTGAAGCCACCTAGCTGCATGCTCAGTGTAAAATGGCTTTTACAGTGGCCTTCGTTTGAGGAGAAAAGTTGATCGGTTTCTAGTTCTCTACTTACAAGTGCTTTTTTTGCATGCCTGCATGAACAAGGGATGGCAGGAGAGAATGAGTTGTTTACAGCGAGCTGTAATGTGAAGCATTCTAACTGATTCAGGGCTGCCGACCAGCTTTCCAGTCATACAGTAAATCTGTTGCAATGAATATACGGAAGAAACAGATTCAAACTATCGTTCACCATGTAGAAATGAACACACCATGCTGGGACGTGGTTAAAACTGTTGCATGGTCCTTGTAGCATTTATTGTTTAACATGCCCCAAATCCGATCAAAGCTGGGATCACATTTCATATTGCACACTCATCGTGTTACCACATCCTGCCACTGGACGCAGTCCAACTTTCCATCAAACTGTGAGAACTCTTCTTAAACTTAGATGCTACTGTCGAGTAATATTTAATGGGGATAGTTTATCAGAGAATGTCAGCCTTTATTTGAATAAACAACTGCATTGTATTAAAAAATATATATATAATGTCTGCTTTATAGATAATTAGGATAACAATTGAGAAGCCATCTTAGTTCAGAAAGACTACAGTAGCTTCTAAGTGTTCAGTGGAAGCACCTGACTTGTGCAAACACGAACACGGTGAAATGTGTGTTTGTTGGATTTCATGTATAAAGTGTATTTTTTTAAAGGCGATATAGAAATAAGAAATTTTATATTCTCAATGGAATGATTTTCATCTTTTAACACATTGTTGCTGTTGATCATTGTGAATTAGCATTATGTCATCAACACAGTTTTTATTGCAGTTAGCCTTTTTAAAGCTAGAGTGCGTCACTTTGACATATAAATGAACGTCCGTTACATTCAAACCCTCAACAAACGGGTTCACACACTGCTGATTTAGCCAATAATCACCAGGTAAATCTCACTTCTCGCAGTATACCAGATTTTTTTAAACCTGATGTCTGTGGCGACTCTGGCGCACCGGCAGTGATGAGTTTTATGCCAATAAGCAATGATTAGTTTGACAGCTGAAAGGGGTAGTAGCAACTCAGAATGGCAGAGCCTATATGTCATAAGTGCATGTTGAAACTGCTGTTTAATTACTCTCAAAGTCCCGCACTGCAGGTTTAAATTGTTAATTGGACATTTTAGTGTCTGTTCCATTTTTTACTCAAACTTTGTTTTTTTATTCCTCATTATTCTTAATTCGTTATTGTAGTACATCTATTCCGCCCATGAGAGATACCTCTGTAGTTGTCGCTACAGTCAGAAACTGATCTCTGAATACACAAATAGTAATCCTAAATTTAATGTCACATCAATAGATTGTTTTCTGTTGTCTTTTTGATTCATTTCACCAACTGATCTACACTGATTTGTTCTTATCTGTCTGATAGCATAAGTCCACAGACTAAAGCACAAAGTGTAGTTCATCTAATTATTGCAGCTTAATTTTGTTATTGGCCTTTCCTTGGTTCAGTGTTTAACAACCTTGCTGACTACTTAGTAACATTTTGCAAGGTATAATGGGAATAAGTGTTTAATGACAACGTACCCTGTGCTGTGGTATGTTGTCACTGAGACAGAGAGAGTTAGAATCTGGACTGACTTGAACCTTTTCTATCCATTCAGCTTATTGTGTATTTACGTCCACTTCATGGTTTCGTGTTTTACAGTCACCCCAACATAGTGCACCCTACCTCACAAATACTAGTGTCGGTTGCTGCTCTGCGTCGCAGCTAATGATGATTAATCAAATGACCTTGATTTTCAGGAAATCAAATTTCCTTGATTAACTGTTTGGTCTGTAAAATACCAGAAAATATACAGATATATTCAAATTCAGTCCAGAAACAGAAAATATTTGCGTGACTATGATGGATGACAAAGAAAGAGCAAAAAGTTTGACAGTATTTTGGTCAGTTTTTGGTCAATCATAACACTTGTTGCTGATTATTTTTTGTCCATCAACTAATCAATTAATATTGATTAATTCCAGTAAATAACCGCACTTGATAAATGCTTCACTAGAGACAGAACAGCTGAGACCATTAAAGACACTGTTAGGTCTGACCAGCAACACAGTGATTATTTGGATGCCAACACAAAATAATATTAAATATTCTAATATATACTATACTATATTCACATATATCTAGTTCAGTTTCTGTAGTTAAGACACTCAATTTGATTTTATTCCGTGTGCTAACTTCAGAGCACATTGAGAGTATTCTGATGCTCACACTCGATATTTTTTTGTTCAGCCGATATTTTTCTCAGAAAGTATCTTTGGTTTTACACAGTCTTGTCACTTTTTTGACATTTGATTTATATTTTTAATTTTGCCTTATTTTATCACCATTGATCTGTAGCCATATTGTTGCCTGAAGTGGATTGCCAGTATTTAACCGATTCAGATGCTTCTGATATAAAGGTTCACGTGTAATGTCTGAACAATAAAGCATGTTTATTCACTAAACCTTCATATGTGTGTCAGTCGTGACTTTTATTTACAGGTTCCATAATGACCACATAGATTAGGCTTATTGCCCATCATTTGTTACATAATTCAAACTTTAATGTTAATGTGAGTTAATACACTTCATTAGCATATTATTGGATAAATTATCTAAATGCACTTAAATGTACACTTCATCAGATAAATTGGCAACTGAGTACAAGCTGTGAACCTAATCTCATTTATTATTATCATTTAATATTATCTGAGAGCTTATAGTATTTGGCTGTTGGTGACTTGTTTTGGTCCATGATGATGTTCTTGATCTCCTTCCTCTTTGACGTTCTCTTGCTGCGTTGTTGGTCCCATTTAAATGGCAGCCTACAGCAATGAAACAAAACAGTCAGAGGGGTGTGTGTGTTTACATCGGTACTCATCAATGTGATAATAAAACAGCGTTCATCAGTGTGATGATAATAAATATCCAGTGCAGACAAATTAAGCTGCTGTGTGGTCTGTCACATACAGCAATGGCGGACTTGACTGCTTGTAACTGGAAGAAGACTCGCCCCCCTTCCTCTGGACACACTGTCTTCAGCTCCTCTCTGGTCAACCCCAGGAGCATAGGGCCGCTCAGCACGCCCAGACAGCGTACAGTGCTACAAGGGAAGAGTCATAACAATCTGTTGTTAATTAATGCTGTGGTTCATTCTAGCAGGAAAACTGTCACTTGTGTCAAAACCTTTCACCGAAGTTCAACTAAAAAAAAAAACTTGGGCACTCACTTTTTTTGTTTTCTAAAAATTGTAAAACTCAAAGCAGCAGAAGCCAAAATATTCTGACTTTTAGTCTCCAAAAACACTGGATCTATACATTTCCCATAATGCTACTCGATAATGTCTGTCATTGAACACCACCTCCACCATAAATGCCCACTTCTTTCTAATCCCACACCACCAGTTTCTAATATGGGCTTTTTAAGATTTAAGTCATCCAGACCTAGCTCAGATAAAATAACCCTGATGACATAAAGTTAACCCTGACATCATCAGGGCCAGTTATAGATGTACATACATCATTAAAGGCTGATGGAGATCTATAGCACTATATTAGATAGTAGTAATAATATAATAAAATATAATTATGGTAAATGACTAAGCTTCATAGATTTGAGTATGCTTTATCAAGTTAAATGCATTAATCAAATCTAGTTCCATTATTCTTTTAGTGCTACATTTATTCATTGTGTGTACTTACATTTTACTAAAACCCTTGTCTTCGAGCCAGGCTTTCACTTCCGCAGGCTTGGACTTTTTCGTTAGGACGGAGGAACCACTAGTTTGCTGAGAAAATGGAATGATAATGACTTTACTGAAGTGTAAGAATGGATAGTGTTTTTCTTAGTTGCTTTAGTACATTTCAGAATTGAAATTCTCAAAACTATTTGTACAACCACCACATCATCTCATCACTTCTGCACATCAAAACACAAAAGCAATTTCTCATTGTTTCGAACAAATTGCAAATTATTATGTACAATTGTCTGCTGTTTCCTACATTATCAATTTCTTATGTCAAGCTGATCACAATGTATTATACCGGTTCTCTGTTGAATAGTCTTACCCGCCAAAACATCTAGGCATAAGTTCATTGCGTGCGTCGATACATGCAAAATGGCTGAACACGTTGTCAAAATCAAAGTTAAATACAGTCAAACTTTATTCTCATTCTTTGCTCTCAAGTATACAGCAGAACAACAGGTTGTTTTGTACAGACCATGGTGCTTAAACAAAGTAAGAATAGACAACACCAAATCACAGCACACTACAGTAGCAACACACCCCTCAGACCATTCACGTGATAGACAATACCACACACAGTGAAAACTAACATATAATGACATATATATTGAAGATATCCATATTGATGAAGATATCCAATGTGACCTGACAGACAGGAACACCAGCCTAAGATTTACATTTCCAATTTTGTAATTTCCTAAATTGTGCTATGCGGTGCTGTAAAACAGTCTTTACAGCTATGCAGTGCTGTAAAACAGTCTAACTGTGAATCCTGTCCAATCTCTTGGAATGTATAACTTTATACTGTTTAAATAGAATACATTCTAATAAAATCATTAGCCATAGTTTACATCAGAAAACACTTACAGTCCACACTGTTATATTGATAGCATGATTAAACATTTCATTATCTTGTTCGTAAACAATGACACAAGGACTGATGGCACTGACATGTTCAATGACATGAAGATTTGTTTTTGAGAGATATACTAAGGATTTTGAGCAAATTATGGGCTTTTGCAGGTAATCTATTGTGTCATGCTGTTTGTTTGATATTTGTCAAGAAATGCACTCACTGTCTTGCAAATGTTAGGGATGAATCGAGAAATGTACCAAAGCGAGTGAGAAAAACTGTAATACACAGTGTCAAAGAGTTGGCATTCCGTTTGCAAATGATGCAGCTTAAATAAAGTTGACAAACATACTGAGTTAGTCACATTTTGTAATCACTGATCATCATTTATGCATTCTTTCGCTGCAGTGGAGACTTTTCCGCTGCAATTTAATCTGGTAAATGACAGCCAAAAGCTCAAAGTCACTGAGAAGGGTGACACATAATTACACACAAGTCTTCTGTGTTAATAGTACATGTTCAATTTACTGAAGAACACATTCCCGCCAGAGGCTGAGAAAAAGTGTAGTCTGAGACTGACATTCTGTTTTCTCACCGTGATGTAATTGCCAGTTCACCCAGTGATAAAAGTTTCCTAAAGACTTTTGGTTGATCTGTGATGTTATGGTACCCACCTCGACAGGTTGCTCGTCATGAGCCTCCAGGACATTATTGGGTACAAAGCCCTCCTCCCCTCTGCTGTTCCTCACTTTCCACCACTGCCTTGACTTGTCCAGCAGCTGTTGACGGACAAAGCAAAGACTAGCCAGGGTCTTCAAGATGAAATAGTTGAAACAATAAAGAAAAGAAACAGAAAGAGCAGTTGGTTCATGACACTCAGACTCAGACTCACCTCAACTATTTCTCCTTTTCTGACGGTGAGTTCTCGGTGGTTTCTTGAAATGAAGTCGTACACAACATGCATGGGACGCAGTTTTGACGCACCTGAGCTGAAAACAAACCAGTGCATCAAAAACATACAACTGTGAGGTTTAAAAACACCCACAGTACATTCAGTTACACTTTACGATCTTTTGCGTACCGTGCTTTTTGTGGGGGGCGTGATGGTGTCCATTTGGCTGAAGTCTACACAGAAAAAGTACACGGTGTGGTTATGTTTTTTCTGCTTTCTCCTTCTCACCAAACTACCTGTCTATTTGGTGACAAAATTAGTGTTTGATGTGAGGGTTCACCTGGCTGGGTGCAGGTTGTGGACTCTCCTGTCTGCTCACAGGTTCACTGAGTTCAGGGGGCTGCCAGCCATCAAAGAACTCCAGAGTGTACGTTGGGATGTCCTCATCATCTTCTGGCCATTTAGTGCTGGTAATATATTCAAAATTATAAGTGATTATTATCCTGATACGTATCAGACAGACATTTGTCTCAAAGGAAAAGTACCAATGCAACAATGTGAAAATACTTAATTACACGTAAACATCTGGTATTCACAATCCTTAATCCATAAGAAAAAAGTACTATTAACAAAATAAACAAATAATATCATATGTAAAATCGTCCACCCTCCAAAATTTGCTTGTTACTCGTTTAGGTGGAGCTAGTGCAAACTAGTTTATAAACAGTGTAGTTCATTGGTTTCTTTTACAAAGGGTCACAAGATAAATCTTAGGGAGATGATTAATGGCAGAGGAAAGAAGATCATAAAAAGGTTCTGATACACAAATGTATATTTTTGGGGGTACTTTCTTTTCTTTAAAAACAGCTCATAGAGATCTGAAACATTGACAAGGGGCCCCAAGTAAACATTGCTTTAAAGAGTTGGTATTATGCTCATTTTCAGGTTCATAGTCTTATTTAGGGGTTGTTCCAGAACTGTTTTACATGGTTTAATTTTCAAAAAACGGCATTTTTTTTTGTCATGCTGCACATTGCTGCAGCTTCTCTTTTCACCCTTCTTTGAATGCTTCGTTTTAGCTATGGAGAGATACATCTTTTCTCTAAATGATCTTTGTTGGGAGTTGCACAAGCACAGTTCCAAGTTAAGGACTACTAGGCAATCAAAAGCAGAGAAGGGCGGGTCAGCGAGAAGCCTGTAAACAGGGCATTGTTTCAGCTGTACATGTTGCTGACCAGCTTGGCAACATACACTGGAGCAAGAGTTTCAGAGCGGTGATTTATCAATCTGTAACAAAAGTATTGTTCATCCATAAAGTTTTAACTGAGCTCTGTCTCTACATCACAGTAACAACTTTATGTCAGTTGACTACCTGGAGGGTAGCTAGTGTTTGGAAGTGAGAGGACAGGTGTATGCTGCAGCTCAGTGTTTTTCCTCCGGTGTTTATGAGGTTGTGCCGGACTAGGAGATTGTCAAGCATTAATTGAGACGCGTTTAGCCTGGACTACAAACAAGTTGTTTTCAGGCAGTTCAGAGAGTTTTCTGCGGGAGATGGGAACTCCCTTTGGGCTGGACTTTGGGTTTTTTCACTTTGCAAACCTATGACATACACAAAAAAGGTATATAACTTAATAAAGGAGAGAGAAAAAGCCAAAAAGCATAATACCACCTCTTTAACAGGTTACAAGTCAAAAAGGTTGGGAACCATTGGTTTAATCTAAGTATTTTAAAAGCTTATTGTATGTTAAATCTTCATCTAAAAGGTAACTAATCATTTCACTCTGAAAAGCAGTAGAAACATAAAGTAGCATAAAATGTATACCTACTTCAAATTTGTGCTTAAGTACAGTACTAGAGTAAACATACAGGTATATTGCCCCACTGCACAGATCTAGTGAGATGATGTTAAAAGTTGATTTCATGTAGATTATAAAAGCAACAGCTGATTAGGTCCAACAGTGTCCATTATAACACCTGGGGATGTTCCAGGCGTCTCCCAGAGACTGCCACAGCTGGTCCTCCTCTGTGGAGGCCTCATCACTCATCAGACGGATACACTGAGGCGTCAGCAGGGGCGCCACTATGGTTTGCGGCAGATCCTCAGGGCAGTGACATACCACCTGGTGAGGAAAAGGGTATCTCATTCTGTAGCCACGTAATTAGGCCAGGTGCAGGGCAACATAATTGGTTAAATAGGAGTAGAATACAGAACCCCACAATGAGTTGATGAGACAATGCCGACATGATGGTCAACAAATTAAGCAACTAAATTGGATAAAATGTTCCAACGTTATATTTATAGCTGATTTCACGGAAGATTCATAAATACACAAAAAAAGTAAGTGACACTAATTCAACAGCTGAAGGGTGTAAAAAATATACATTAAAGGCTGAGCTAATCGTAGCCAACAGAACGCGGCAATGCATTCTGTCAAACTGGTATATGAAGATATCTAATACAGTATGGGATAGAACAGGGTTTTAAGTGCATTTGGATCTGATGGTAAATTATAAATTTGTGTTCAGGCTGGTCCCAACTGTTAACAGTTATTCAAATGTAAGAGATGTAGTCACTTACGAATTCCAATGTGGAGAACAAGGAGTGAACAAATTCAGGAGCACTGGGATTATTAATTTTTCCATTGAGCTCACCCTGTCGAAATAAATAAAAAAATTCATACATAATGCACAGCAGCAACACTGTTACACATACTGTACACTACAGAGTGAACAGGAATAACACCGATCATGATGACGGTATGTAAATGTGATTAAGGACACACACCAGAAGGTTGAAACCACATTTGATCTTATGGAGACACGCTGCAAATTCCACTGCAGGGGGCATGCCATCCATGGCTAAAAAAATAAACACAAGATGGAGTCGTCACAACTAATGATATTTCTTCAATTTAAATAATCTGTCATTTAGATATACGTGCATGTGTCTTCATTTTCCGCATCAAATTACCTTTTCCTTTTTTCTTTTTCTTCTTTTTCTTTGCATTTTTAGCTACTATTGCAGCTACCTGTCCCATGAAGATTTCTATGTCACTTACAATATGATTCAAGATATCCTGGAAAGAAAGAAAAAGAAAATCATTTTCACATTCTTGTTCTCTTAAATGTTACAAAATGTGTGTCCTGTTAGAGATAAAAAAACAACTAAATATGTCACAGGTTATCAGTGTATCAAACATAGCTTGTACATTTCTTGTGTGTGACTACAAAAGGACACTCACGGCATTCCTGTCCAGTTCTGTGTACACACGAGGAGGAGAGAGAGGTTCTTCTTCAGTGGTGAAGTGCTGCAGCGACGGTACCTCCTCTCTGGGAGTTGAAGCCTCATCCTCCTCCTCATCCTCAGGTACAACCAGCTGAGGCTCAGGGACATCATCCTCCTCTATGTGTTCAAAGGAGACTGAAGGTTTTTATCAATTTCCATCATTAACAATGGGCGCAGCAGTTGTATATGTCTCCTGTCACAGACTCACCATAAGGAGGTATCCATTGGGGCACTGCAGGCTTCTGCTCTTTAGGTTCAGAAGATTTTGCAATGTTATGAAGGCTGTTCAATTCCCCATGTCCATTGCTGCTTGAAAAAGTGTGAGAGGCATGTTAAAAAAAATAATGCTTCATATATTTGTTCTCACTGACAATAGGTTCTTACTTAATGATTGAATCCTCTTTCCTGTGTGACAGTGCTCGTGACAGATCCTTTTGAACATAGTCAGCCTGTAAACAACAAAAACAAAAAAACATTTTCTCACTGACTTCTTTCACTTACGTCACAATAACATCCATTCCCTAGAGTTTGTACTCACCCTTACATCCTCACACTGAAACATGAAGACGCTGGTGGTGTGTTTTCTCCCGGGCCGGACTGACACTGTGAGCAGGGAGTCAAACACTCCAGCGTCCAGCACAGCCTTTAGCTCTAGGATGTCACCGAGAGCCATGGACTCGAGCTCCTCCTGAGAAAACACGACAGGTTTTTGTACACACAACGGAAAAATCAATTCTATGAACTCAGTTAGAGCTCATAGAATTGGAATAAACCAATGTTGTGTTGCAGAAGGCAATGGGAAACTAACAGTGGCCTCCCGAGTTAAAGTCCAATGTCACCTGATGTCCTCCTTTATTCCTGACAGACAAGATTTCATAATTCCTACAGGCGCTAGAGGGCTTTGTCGCTTGAATGTATACATTTGCTATTTGGGGGAATTTGCTGAAACGTCTGATTTAGTTAGTTTTTTTTTGAGAGGACAGCCTCAGATATAGAGTTGCACATCATCTGCATAGAAGTGGAAAAGACGCCACATTTCAAGATGATAGATAGTCTGCAAAGGCTGTAACATATGATTCACATCAATTTTCATTCTCATCTAATCATTCAGTGATTTTTATTTGTCACCCGACTGAAGGTCTCGTGCTGCTTACCTTGGTTTCATTGTCTGTGAGCAGCAGTTTAGTACCGCTCACCTCCATCAGCATGCTCTGACCCCACACACGACCCATCCCGTCCAGCAGTTTCAGTCGCTCCACACAGTCAGCTACGCTTCTCAACTCCTTCCCATCCAGGTCACAAGTGAACAAGTGCTGCAGCAGAGAGGTGTTAAAACAGAGCATTAAACGAGGCATGATTCAGAAAAGAGCATGTTTGTTTGGATAATGTTACGTATGATACCTCCACTCGGTACTGAAATTTGTTCATCATCTTGTTTATTGATGCTACATACTCCTTCCTTTGCACTGTTGAAGCACAAACCAGGGTCTATGTTATTCATAAGATTAAACTTCACAGGCTTATTATGTCAAGTGCAGCAGTGTTAACTTACAGTAAAGTGACTTCCCACTGGGCCTGGACAGATTTGACGCCTGTGATGACACCTCGTCCATACTGGAGAAACCACTGTCACAACAAATGCAAGCAAGTTACAACACCGATAATTTGAAAGTCATGAATGAAACAACAAACCAATTCATTGATTAACCACATAAAATGGTAAAATACATACGACTGGATCGATCCTGCATAGCTGCTGGTGTCATTGCCAAACGGACTGTTTCTCCTGATCATCGTCGGTACTGACCTAGCAGAGGTGCAATATCATATATGATATTAATTATACACACCATAAATGACCTAGGGCAGCGGTATGAGCTGGCTCAGCAACCTGCATCTGAAATAAATCTTGAAAACATTTATTTTATCAAGTCTTTAATCAAAGCTGTGTGAAAATATCAAGTTTGGTTTTACATATGACAGGAGAATCAGTCTTTGCTCAGTCAACACATTGGTTAATAGCAATAAATTAATAAATGGTTCTTGATAATCAGTTGTAGTCACCTAGCAACACAGCAACCTGTGTTCAACCGGACAATGACACCTTTATAGTGTTATCATAATATATCACATTTATATAAGAGTCTGTATATTTTAAAGACAGGTTTTCTGACTGTCTTACGCCACAAATGTATAAAACAAACTCGACATATTTCAAACACAAATACAGAGTGAATGGTTAGGAACATTTCACAGTGAGCAGACAAGTCTTCTATCTGTTCTGGTTATATTTGTTCTCTAGATTTGTACACTATGCTGAATGTTAAAATATAAAAAGAAGTTTATGGTGATGTGGATTTTCTTCAAATTGTCTTAAATAAAGTGCAAACACATAGCAACCCTTCACTACAGATCATTTGCATAAATAATAAAAAGGCATCCAATTTCTTTGGCGATATATTATCAAATGTCCATACCTTTGTTGCCTGGCAGCTGAATGAATTATCTTCCTCTGCAGTTTTTACCCTTTAGTAAAAATACAACTCATTTTAATCCCATACCCGAGTGAACGACAGTTTGCACCCTAGACTTCCTCATTAAAGCGAAGGACAAAGTCCATTGTCAGTAGCAGAATGATATGTGGGATACTGAGCCGTCTCAGTTTAGGGTGTGAGATCTAGTGTGGTATCCCGGCTGAGCAAAGGTTACCAGATATGGAGGAAACACCCAGGAAAAGCTTAATTGTTTTCAGGTCTATAAATGAGAACCTATCAGCATTTTGTCATTTTTTCCGGTCTATAATGTAGTGGGATTGCAAGTATTGAGCCACAGTGCTCCCACTCTTCTCTTTTTCCATAATGAATACAAAAAATAGTTTGGGCCTATAGTGAAATAAGAGATAAAGTTGTGTTCATTACAGGATTGGTATTAAACTGTTGGAAACCCCCAGCTATTTGCCCCTATTTCCATGAAAAATGCCTAAAATAACATACCCAAAATGAATCAGGAATAACTCCGCAACCATTTGGCCTAGATGCATAATTCTGGTCTCCTTTGAAAGGTCAGAAGCTAAGAAATATAAATCCATTGTAAATTAACATATTTATTTTACCATTACAGACCAAATGGAGATGTAATAAAGAAAAAAGAGGATATTTTCATCCTCGCCTGGTAAAAAAGCTATATTTTAATGTAATAAACCATCAAAACCATCGTAAGATTATAATGCAACGGAATATATTTTAATACACCTGAAATGCAATTGTAACTGCAAATAAACTAAAATACAATAGTTTCAAAATATACTACACGAATGTCCATATTTTGGCAATATTTACTGTTTAAATGTTGACTTTTATTGGGAGTTATTTTTAAACTAAACACTATTTATGTCCATACAACCACGTTCCAAATAACATAACATTGAAATATTGATAAAAACAGTAAATATTCATTAACATTCCTGTCACAAAAAGCACACCCATGTTTTCCAGGGCTGTAGCTTGAGAATGGAACATCCCACAGTGATGGGGGCATCAATCGATCCAGCTTGAGCAGACCTTTCATTTGATACACTGGATGTCGATGTAGCTCCTACGGGTTGGCCACCAAATTTAATGTCACATGAGGAGGAATCACACTACCAAACATTAACCAGAACGAATTGCTTAGTGATGTAATGAACACTGGGTAAACAACATGACCATATTTAGCTCAAAAGACCACATAGGGGAGTCATAATGTGTGTAAAATAATGAGATAAGAGCTTGTTTTTGAGTCATGTCATTAGTACAATCAAATAAATCGATGACTGTACAGTAATTACAATTTCTAGGTAGTTGTACTTTGATAATATCAATAATTACCTCTCCACCCTTCCACGTGCCTATGTGGAAAGCCATAAGGCAAGGAGTGCCCATCCATGTGCACACATGGAAAGTCCAAGTACAAAACAGAGCAGACATCAATAACAAAAGAAACGACATTGATTAGTCAGACACAGCCTGAAAGGGAAACTGGGGTGGCAATGGGTTACAAGAGGTTTGCAGAGGAAGGCAGCAAGAATTGAATCAGCTAAGCTGTCAGCTGATGTGGCTGCCTTTGAGGTGGGCTGTCATCAGGGTTAAGGTTAGTAGGGATGAAACACTATGCTCGATTTCTATCAAAATTATAATTGCAATTATAATATCAAAGTTTGTGTTAGGCCTATATGATAATCATTTGGTCATAATATAAAGCCGGATGCAGGTCTCTGTTTCTCTCTCTCTGGTGAAGGAGAAGAGTGGCAGGATCTCTGTACAGCAAATTTAGTATTTATTTTATAATATAATGTAATAATTACGCATTATTTCAGAGTTTAGCAAATGAATCAAAAATCATTTAATTTGGAGAAAATATACTCTACATCCTCTACTGGTTATCCTTTCTATCCAGACAGTGAACAACCGTATTTGTGTTTTCAAGAAACACAAATGTGGTGTTTTAAACAGGAACACATGAAAGGACAAATTTTAAATAAGATTTATTAAATGAATATGCCAAGTAAGATATTGTGCAAAGCTACAATTCTTCGCAATAATTAACCAAATCAATATAATACATCAATATTATTTCTTAAACCCAATTCAATTTAAACATTTCATACTAGGTAGGTTGACTGGGTAATTATTTTCTTTCTTGCAATTATTGTAAGGTTTCCATATTGAAAAATTATGTCAGAACAGTTCCACTAAAATGTTTATTACACATAATGTGTCATCTCTTGAAATTGGTATGAAGCTTTATACAAGTGTGAATAATTATCTCACTCACTTAATAGGTGATCGGCCACAGTGATAGGACATAATTCCTATAATACAGGAGATTGTATTTAATATTTCTGAGTTAGCAGGATCGTGGTGCAGCTGCAGAATGAAGTTAGAAAGTGAGTTTTGTGAAATAGGCTGAGTGTAATCTGACCCTGTTTTAACAGCATTCAGTGACTGTTTAAATTTACTACATTTGTTGAAGTGGCAGAAATAAAGCCATGCTGTTGATCCAAATAGCGTAATATTTAACAACTATATTTTAACCTTGACGCCTTTTCAAGTGCAAATCACACAAACACATTATTATTAGATCAGATTGTGAGCTCATAATCATGTCTCTGATCATGTCTCTTTTTCATCTTCGGTTAGTGGCCAGTGTTTTGTCCCTGTCCCTGTTATGCACTGGCTGGTCAGCACTTTTGACATTTTCATTGTACATGTGACAATGACAATAAAGTTTTCTATCTTCTATCTATTCTATCATAAAGCATTTTAACTTTCCATCTCTGGGTTCAGGTGTGGAAAAGACCCCTGCTGTTGTTCAACTGAACCACTGGAGGTCAGCAATGCAGAGCTGCAGTCTGCCCAGCTGCAGTATGACCAGTCAGTCAGCTGGAGCAGAAAAGTAAACTGTTTAGACCAGACATCCTCTCTCAACAGCTCTTTGACAGGGGATGAGGTAATAGAAGTGAGTGGTGGTGATGGCGCAATGGATAAGACACATGCCTTTGGTGTGAGAAACCTGGGTTTGAGTCCACTGTGACACACCAATGTGTCCCTGAGCAAGACACTTAACTGCTAGTTGCTCCAGAGGCGTGCAAACTCTGACATATATAGCAATTGTAAGTCGCTTTGGATAAAAGCGTCAGCTAAATTAATAAATGTAAATGGCAATGCTCCATTGTAAACAGTTAAAAATGTTTTGCCCAGAAACAATTGTTTGTAATAATTAAAGTAACTTATAAAGTCCAATGTTATTTTCACTTTTTTTTATTGATTAAATAAACAATCACAGGATAATTGCACTCAGGCATAAAACATAATTCAGCACCCCAAAGTGCAGAGGCATCCATATTAAAACAGATCCATATAGCTGAATGTTGTCTACTTAAATGGGCTCCTGGATACAATAAATGGCTTAAAATCAAAGATGGGAATACAAAAATATCCTACAATATAAATGGAAAAATAAAAACAACTGAGAACAAAACTACAGGCCAGGGGACCAGAAAACATATACTTCTGTCGAACGGGACAACTTTTTGTCAAACATCTGTGAAGGAATTTGAAACACTTATATACACACACGTGCTCGCAGGATAATGAGAACACACACCGAGAACAGCGTGACTGTTTATCCATAATAATTGGAAGAAGAAACCAGCCATGCTTTCATTCACATGTGCTTCTATGTTGTCCCAAATATGCAAAGCTCTAGCTGTGCTAGATGTCGAAAAAGTCTACATGAGGTCACAAGATAAAAAAAATCACTGTGCCCTGTTTCTTGACTCTAAGAAAGTTTGGTATTCACTCACCCGTTTTGGATAAATAAGGCACAGGGCAATTTCTGTAACTCATTAACCATGTTAAATGTTCTCTTGCAGCAAGCAGGACTTTGGCCCATGCAGTCACATCTGTCTATAGTCCCTGCACACATAACACAGAGCAATGCAGGCCTGCAGGCACTACTTTCTAACTACAGAAAACCACAGTCACAGTACATTTATTCCAAAGAAAGCCGAAAAGCGTACGAATCCTACAGCATATTGTGCACACTTCTAAATCTGATTACACATAAGTACTTCTTTGCTATCAGGTAACCCTCAGTAGCAGTGTGAAACATAAACTGATAAATGATATAGTTCACAGCGCAGACTGCTTCACTGTGTCTGCAGAGCCTGGGTGATGCTCAGGCCTGAGCCAGGGGGCAAAGCCCAGCCATCCTGGCCCTGGTGGGTCTGCAGCAGGCAGTACAGCTGCTTTAGGTGGGCCACTATGTTGTCTTTGATATCTGGGATTGAAATCTGCAGGCGAACGCTGCCGCTGTCGAAGGATCGTGTGTTGTCTCCAGAAAACATCTCGCTTAGCATGCGGGCCACCACTGGAATGATCTGCATGACAGAGGACCAGAATGAGTCACACAATCGGAGTCCAAACAACAAAAGAGTACAGCTTATTGATAAGAAGAGAAACACAATATTTGTATGAAAAAGGGTGTAAAGTGTTTAGTAAATGTTCAAAAGATTTTCCATTTTTATATAAATTATTTTCAAAGTGTTTTTTCAAGCAGCGAAATATTTCAATGGAGTCCAAACTATTCACAGGTATGAGGTAAAAAGTCTACTCTGTATTACCCCTTGATGACCAAAAAGAGTCATTATCTCATTCAAAGTCTTCTAATAAAAACATTTCTCACCTGAACCATGATCAGTTTTCTCTCCTTGGGCCTTCCATCGGGCCACTCCTCTCCAAAACACAGGCTGATTTCAAATGAAGGAGGGCTTGGTGTCTGTCCGCGCTGGTGGGCTATCACTCCTGCACACAATACAAAACACATTTATTGGGATTCTTTCTCAGAGAATATTACAAATAACTTGAATAAAATCGACATATAACCCAATATTACTAATTGTCCTGATAAATGTGAGAATTCTACTTACCACTGAGGAAAGACTCCAGGCAAAAGAGTTTGATCTTCCTCTGGCGCTCAATAAGATTTGGTGCAGCTGGATTTGGAGCACAAGGACCGGACCAGTACACCTTACACTGGCAGAGGCGGACTGCGTAGATATCGTGGCCGCTGACCTCCAGGATTAGGCCTCTGTCCATCACATCCAGTAGGCGGCTAGTGAAAACCCTCTGCTTGTCGTTGGGAATGTGCTCGGTTGTTGGAAAGCGTAGCTGTTCCAGGTTCACCGGTCCGAACAGCTCCTCCTGGTTGACCATGGGGCCGAGGTCCCCGTAGAACAGCCTGCAGCCCTGCGGGTTACTGACAGTCACTGTGGGACACATCTCCTTCCCTCTGTACAGGAACTGCACCTCCAGGTCTGTCACTGGGTCGGAGATGAATGTAGCCATGTGTTAAAACCGTGTTTCATGTAACAACTAAAGATTTGCTTCAATTTCAAAAAGAGACAGTTCACCCAAAACAATACAAATCCTCACAGTGTATCTAAAGTGTTACCAAGGTTTGGAGCTACCGTGTACTGGTGAATTTAGGTGAACTGTCCCTCTAATTATGTGTGCAATCAATGGATTTCCACATTTTTCAACGACACTAGAAGAAGCATGTACTCACTCGGGAGGGAACTGATCCATGTTTCTGGAGAGGCAAACAGGGCATCGGGTAGGGGAGGGGGCTGCAGTGAGTGATCAGGCAGAGGAGCGGGGGGCATGTCGACCATGGGTGTGGGGTGCATCTCCACATCCACAGGCTCCTCTTTAGGCCAGACCTCATTTGAAGGGGGACAACTGGAAGGCTGCAGGGAGGAATCTGAGCTCATAGGAGACCACATAATAAGAGGAGAGGGACTGGTGCCTAAATGAGGAAAGAGAGAAGAATACATTTGCTGTTAACAGCAATCAAACTGTCTCTTTTCTTTGCGCTGCCATTTAAATTAAAAATGTATGTTTAATCTGTGAGGAGAAGATATTCACCACTGGATGGGTATGGAGGGAGAGACTCTGGTGTATCTGGAACATCTTCTTCACCACCATCTTCATCATGTGGAGTCCAGGAGCCAGCGTCTGAGGAGCCTGTGGGGCGAGATACAGCAGTTAAAAAATGGTAATGTTTACAAAATGAAAGTGAAATTGCAGCAAATCTGTAAAGATCATCTTCAACCAGCTCTTATTTACCCTGGTTACTGAGGGGCTGTGGGATGTCGCAGACATCATAGATCTTCAAAGGATTCATGGGGACCTCTTTGGTGCCGTCATACACCAGCTTGAACTCTCGGCTTTTGTTCAGGGCACATCGAAGCTGAGCTTTCCACTTTGCAGGATCAGGTTCATCAGCTCCCTCTTGGAACTTGCCGGTCTCCACGGCCCACGCCTGGAGGAACATTTAAACACAACTGAGGTATCAGTATCACTGTCCTGTTTAAACACTTTTATATTCCTACACAGGATCCACATTTACTAGGACATTTAATAGATTCATCACCCCTAAAACATTTCCTTTCTCATGAAGCATGTGAACAATTATCCAATGCATCTGTTCAGTGCAAAGTTGTTTTACTATTTGTAATCTTAAACCAGTCTTTGCTCTCTCTCTTTTTTTTTTAGAAAACATTTTATTATTTCACCTTAACATCTTGCCTTGCATATATCTGCAGACAGTCATCCCCGTCTTGAGTCTTTAAAAGCAGTAACACAAATACAGAACCAGTGCTAGTGCCTACTTACAAATCCGGTATACTAAGCCGGAGAGCCCTATGCAGGCCTAACTGGGCTGCAAAACCAGATTCTGCTCCAGAGACATGCAAAGGTCTTGAGGTTATAATTGGACACTTCTATGGCATATTTAAGCAACATAAACTTGCTAAAAACATGGGATAAAAAGCAGGTTCCCAATTCCTTTTCATCCCAACATTTGTTCTGACTGTCACCTCAGAGTAGGTGTGTGTGTGAATGTTTTCATACCATAGGCCTATGTTAGGTGTAGGTAAGAGTAATCACCTTAAATATGGTGTCCTCGTCCTCGTGCTGGGGTGTGTGACGTGTGGCGTGTTTCCACGGAATCTTGAAGCGCATGTTTTCACGATCCATCCACACAAGACCCGGGTATCGTCCGCTGTCTACCTGAGCGACCAGCCAGGGTTTCAGCCTCACACGTCGAGGGGTGACAGACATCCTGACTGTCTAGTAAAGACAAACTCGTCAGTCCAAGGTAGATAACTCCGAATAACTTCCGCGACCGTCAAGGGCTACAATATAGTCTCCTCTGTGGCAAACAACGCTGCAGCCAAAAGCCTGCAAATCCGGATTTTCCAACAATTTAAAACTGCTTGTCCACACCTTGACAGGCAGAACTTAAGACTATTTGTTTGGCATAGTAGGCCACTGCAGCTGCTTGTAGGTTATACCTTGTATGATACAGTCGAATTGATCCAAAACAATTTTTTTTTAAAAAGCGATCAAACACGATACTAAAGAACGACACATACCTGTAGTAAACCAGGAAGTGGAAGAAGTCTTTCCTCGTCGGCCTGCTGACCGATAAAATCGTGTGCGTCGTCCTCAAATCCCCCCAAATCCCTGCAGACTCTCAAAACAGAGTTGATCGATAATCACCCGGACCAAAGTGTGTGACAAAAACACCAAGAGGTACGTTTATTTCGGACAACTCCAAAGAGCTGGTGTTGCTCGGTAGGTTTGCCCTTCCCCTTTGCACACCGAAACTCAGGTACGTGCGTGACGTCACACCGGTGACACACCTTTCGCGAGCCGAGTAGCTGGGAGACAGCTTTTAAATGAGGCACGTGGACGGGGCACTTTTTCTTCCCATGAGCATCTGAGCATTTCACTGTGAGCCATGGGACATGAGTTTGACACAGAAATACGTAGCCTAATTATAGTCACGTAGTCGACATAAGCACTTGCTTTTTGAAGGCACAGTCTAAAATACGTTTATTTTGGCTTTCATGTAGATATTTAATGATATTGACAGCATTTACATCTGACATTCACATGGTTGTTTTTCATCATCTAATGTCATTAGACAGGCTTATATCATAAAACGTTCAGAGAAATTTAGGAAAAACTCAAATTTACTTGTTTTTCATGGAATTAGATCACATTAGAATTGTTGAATCATCAGTTTACAAGAAGACTTTTAATTTGCGCAGTTAGGGTTTTTCCCCTCTTTTGTCATTTTTCTCCACTGATGTTGGTTAGCCTATAGGTCTAGTTATTTGCTTTAAGAATGTTAGGAGAAAAAAATATTTATCTTAAGGGTTTATTATAAGTGGTCTACGTGAATATCCCTAAATTGGTTAACACCAAGAACTCAGATTGCAGACAATATGACTGATATGACTTGACTCAGATGGTTGGCAGACCGGGAGTTTCCAGAAAAAATAACAATCGATTCAATTGGCACAAGATAAGTGGACGTGGGATGATGATGATGTCGTCGTCGCTAATAGTCGCTAAAACAGCCGACAATAACAAACCACACCCTGAAACTAACCGAAACATGGCTTTGAGATTGTGTGTCAGCTGTCAGCTGCTCACCTTTCCCTTTGGATTTCCTAGTTTCGGCATCATATGCATGATAAGCCTGTTGCCATGTGATGCTAATTATTTGTTTTGCATTCTAGGTTGGGGACCGGGGTGTTGAATATTAAACTAACTTCACCCCGGTGGATGGGGATGGATGGTTGTATAGATGCATACGGATGGGTGTGTTGGGTTATATTGGGTTCACAGAAAGTCAATATAGTGCCGGCTGCATCACAAAGGATGTACATGTGTTCAATATGCATACAAATAAGCCTTTAGAACTCCCTTAATTCTCTGTAGCACACTCCTTAACATTTCTAGAAACATATCATACATTGCCATCAGAATGAGTCCTTGTTTCATTGTTACGAACAAGATAGTCAAAATGTTTAGCCATGTTGTCTATAAGTATTTTCTGATGTTAATTATGGCTAAGGTTTGAAAGACAATAAATGAAAATGAACGAAGCTGCACATTTTTAGGGACACACCGTGATCATTGTGATGCAGAAAAGAAAAAAACCGACTGTTTTACAGCACTGCATAGCAAAACGGAAAAAATACAAAAATTAGAGATGTAATCTTGGGAAACACTCCTTGACTGACATTCCTGATGCCGTGCCACAGATTGTCGTTCACAACGGATATCTTCAGTTCATATTTTGTAATTTAGGACACGTTTACAAAAAAATAGATATGTATAAAAAATGATTGAGAGGTTATGTCTGTCTGTCTATCTATCTATCTATCTATCTATCTATCTATCTATCTATCTATCTATCTATCTATCTATCTATCTATC
>JAPMOB010245947.1:0-10101 GCA_029875015.1 Lepomis gibbosus
ATATAAACCGGTGACTGTTTCTGGCTCAGCCCCACAAAAGGTGCATTTAATCTGTCAAAACATTTTGGAAACGCCGTGGTGAAACTACAGTGTCGGTCAAGTTTCTGTTCAGAACAGCTCCTTTCGCAGATTGAGCATCATCTGGTGTAGGAAGCTGCTAGGCCTTTTTAAATAGTCAGCGACTGTAGATCCTAGAATCTAGATCTTGTGGTGTTTTGTTTTTATATGACTCATAAATGGTCTAATCCCTATTCTATTTTCTGTCAGGTGATGAATGTGAATCTATCTGAAGGAGACAAGGTGGTGTTTGAAGATGTGGGCCATGGGGAGAACACCATGCTGGCCAATGAGTCCATTCTGATAAGAGGATTGGTAGTACGAAGCCACAGCAATCAGATCTCTATCCGCTTCCACAGCCATAGGTCTCAGGGTGGCTCAGTCCTGCTCAGATACCAGGGTAAGTGTGACTTATACAATAAATGTAACCTGCATTCTGTTGAAAAATATATAATATAAAAATGTATATAAAAAGTATTTGTGGATATATGTATATATGTACTGAATATGTGTGTCCATGTGTAAGTCACAGTGAAGCAGCAGTAAAACTAAATATATAGGTGGGGTATAATAATGAGAGGGATTTAAATCAAATCCTTCAGAATTGATCGGATCATCAGTGTTAAGTGAATACTGAGCAAAAAGGTCCTGTCGAGTGAATCTGAGCTGTAGAGGATTGTTGGCGTCCCTCCTTCCACACTTCCCTCACCCATGTTGTTAGATCAGGTAGGAGTGAAAAAACAAAACATGCCAGGCAGGACAAACAGCTGTCTGTGCTTTCTCTGCACCAAGCGTTTGTTTTGTCATTGCCTCCACATGTCAAAAGTGGACACCAAGATTCAGTTTCAACAAAATAAGAAAACACTGGATTCAGAGGCAGAAAGCCGCCATGCAGTACAAAAACCAGTGTAAGTTCTGCATAAGTGCACCTGTAGATGTACAGATAACATGCAGCCTCACTGTCACTATGGTCAATGTGTCTCTTTTTTGCATATAGCCTATTTTTAGTTTAAGTGAAGAAATAAAGTATGCTATTTTAGGTTACATTCTGCCACGTTAATTTGCTATGGCCACCTTTGTGTTGCAGCTTCTCAAAGCTTATAGGCGAGGCAAAGGCATGTAGTCACATCAGGGCACTAGAAATCACATATTCTTATCCTTCAAACTGACCAGGTATTTCATACTGGAACCACAATAGAACTACCTACCTAACTAAATACCGGATGACCCGAGGTTCTGCAGAAACGTCACTACTGGTGTTCTGTTCTCGTAACAACTTACCGAATGTCGGCTCTTTTCTGTGCAGTTGATTAAACACCTGTATTCATCACACAGAAACATGAATGTTTCGTCTAATAACTGATGTGAGAGAGGGGCTGTGAGCAATTTTACACATGAATGGGACAGCGGCAGCAACTTCATTAATCATTTAAATCTCCCCACATGGCGACAGATTTGGTCAGGATCTAATGCTAGAGGTTTTTTCCATCAAACTGGAAAGCTTTCAGTCAGACTGTGTAACAGTACATTTTTATCATAAGCCAACGTCCGAACTCTGCTTTCTTAAAATCAAGAGAATGAGTCTGTTTTGTCATTTGTATATGTTTAAAAATATATGCAGTTCATTAAGTGCATGTGTTACACACACTGTCAATCCAGGTGCCAGATGACTTTATTATACTGCAAATACAACAAAAAAATGATAAGTATCGGCTTCCTTTGCTGCTATCCTGACTATGTTTCAACTGGGCTCACTTCCTTCTAAACAAGGATGACTGCCAGTCACTAACATATCAAAGCCGCTACTGACAACCACTGGCTAAAAAAAATATCTTTTCCCTGTTTAAAAGTGACACAAAGCATTCTAAATGATATTAACCAGGTAAATAACATAGGAGACACCAAGCCAAAAACAAAAATGAATACAATATTTTTTCTGGGCTAATCTTAGCCACTCAAATGTCCAGGATGCCAGGAGGCGTATAATCATCACTTAAAACACAAAATGATTCATCCTATATACTGCGAAAAAATAAAACATGTCATATGAAAAACAAGTTCAGACACGAGCGGTTTTATTTTACGTGTCAGAGCTCTGCTGGGGCCCAATTTTCTAACCTGCACCTGTCCAGTACCCTCAGAGCTCACCATGTTCTGTAACCTGCAGTTATCTCAACTGATCAATTCCCCCTTGACCCATTAATGTAAGACCTGACCTGACCCATGTGCTCAGAGCGGCCGCTCGGGAATGAAGACAAAAGCTTGGGGTGCAGGATAATGTCAAGTACAATGCCAAGATATAATAAATAAATGATGAAAATAAAATAAAAATGTACTGAAAGGGCAGTTTGCGGAGGCATTCTCACCCTCCATATTCTTCTGTGGATTATGTTCACGTGTTTTTCCTTCTGCTCAACTCGTTTCACACCTCTCCAAAATCCTGCACACTTTACGCACAGCTGGCACAAACCTTCAGTAATTACTTAAAACTTCCAACACACAGGATTTAAGGTCACCTTTCTTAGCTTCTCTGCACACTAACCAGCAAATCTCCACTGATATTGTTGTGTTCATTGAATTTTAAAGCCATGAGTAAGGTTTTTGGTACAGGCTAAGTAGAGGAGGAGCAGGGCCGCACTGCATGTAACCATTGGCAGCATTATTTTTAAATTGGAATTAGTTATTTCAAAATAAGGGTACGGTGTTATTCAAGATAACTTCATCCAGGATTAACAAATCAATCCATCTGTCTTTTTAGAGCCCACTTCGCTAGATGAGAATAAAGGGGATCATTTTAGCCTGAATTAGTCACACCATGTTTGCAGTACGGCTTCAGTGGTGTATCATGTTGGTCCTCTGTTAAATCATAAAATGAATAAAATGTAGTTATAGGAGGGCCGAACAAAATTGGCCCAGTCTTTTCAACTCTGAATACTGACTGATTTCAAGATCCATACAGATGAGTTTAGTTATCCATTTGTTCTCCGAGCAAGATCAATTCATCACAACCAGAATGTATAAAAGAATATCTAATACAAGCCTTGGCATATTCTTTGGACTGGATCTCTTTACTGTAGACTTTATTCATGTAACGTCTACCTGTCTCATATTCCTGGCAGGCCGTAGGTGAAGTGTAGCTGAGTGTGTTATCACTTGTTAACATAATGTGTTGTTGCTGTCAGCCAGAAAATGACTTGTGCTATCAATCAGCCACATGATTAACTAACAGATTATCTTTGTAACAGTTTTACTTATCAATTACTGTACAGGAGCTGTCAGAGAGACAGGAATTTCAAGACTTTATCCTGCAGCCTGCCGATGAGGAGCGTACTGAAAGTCATTTTCTGCCTTTGTCTGAGTGGAAATCCATGTAGGGTTTTGTAAATGTAGAATCCGTCAGGAGACGGGGTCAGCTCTGGTCTTGCTGGTCAAAATTCACTCCATGAAAATGGTGTAGAGATGGTGCATCTCCTTGATATCTCTTCATTTATCCTTGTTTCCATTGATTGCTCTCCAAAGCGCAGATGGCATGTGCAATCGTCTCCCCTGCTAAATAGTGGCATCAACATCATTACCTGCTGCTTAAAAGCAATCTGTGCTGTCTGCAAGTTTCTCACCACCGCTGGCGAAATGGGAGAAGAACTATAAAGCTTTGATAGTTGTTTGTGCGTGTGTCTGTGTGTGTGCCAGCAAGGCTGTGAGCCAATCATGGACTCCCAGAGCTGTCTGCCTGAAATCCACTTTCTGCTAAAGGGTTAGTATACTTTACTGTCCAGGTCCTAGAAAGCGTGTCAGACAGCACCACCTATATGACAACAGTAACTCAGTCATGTTATGTACAGTCCTCTCCAAAAGTACTGGACCTGTAAGGCAAATTCCTTTTATGAGACAAGAGTTGAGAATTTCAGCTTTTATTTCCTGGTATTCACATCTAGATGTGTTAAACAACTCAGGACATACCACCGTTTGTATTAAGTGAGCAAAAGTAAAGGAACAAATAATCTTAAAGTAAATAACATTTAATGTTTGGTGGTATAACCCTTGCTTGCAATAACTGCCTCAAGCCTGCGACCCATCGACATCACCAAACTGTTGCATTATTCATTTGTGATGCTATTCCAGGCTTTTACTGCAGCTTCTTTCAGTTCTTCTTTGTTTCAGAATGTTTCTCTCTTCAGTCTCCTCTCAAGGAGGTTAAGCGATTTTTAAACTAATCAGTTGATTAATTGACTAGAGATGACCTGAGTTGATCCTAAGGATCAGTCCACCGCAGCTTGTTTATTTATTTAATGTTTATTAGACAGGGACAAACGCATAGAACATTGCTTTATAAAGAATGCAAAGTAGATGCCATGCATACAGGTTTCTAGCCATGATGTTGCAGTGCTGCTCACCTTTACCCCTGCTAGCTGTTACAGTGAACATGTGAGAAAAAGAAAAAGTGTGTGAGAGAGTGAGTGTGAAAAATGATTTGGATGCACCAGTTACTGACTCAGAATTCTGACACAAAGTTTGGCAATGCACGAACATGCAAGGGATTTTAGCAGACTGCGCTTTACTCTCATCATTTGTGAAAAACAATTCAGGTAGCAGCTTCTCATTTTCAGCCGACACAGTCCAGCGCTTTCACCAGTTAAATGTCAGATGTCACCGGCGGCAGGTCATCCCGCTTTTGCTACTTAATGTTATTTTCATCAGTAGTGATAACTGCCAGAATGAAAACTTGTCTGTTGTCTGGTTAAAGTGATCTTGGCTGTCAGTGTTTGTATTGAGCCAACAACTTCTTCTTCTTCTTCTCTGTAACAACACTTTACAGTGAGTATACGTCTCATAACTCCCACTGAGTGATATGTCTTATGTCACTAACTGATCATGTCAGTTTCAGCAGTGACTTTCTCCTAGTTCAGCTAGTTCAGTTGCAGTTCAATTCACAAACCTAACCTCCTCCTTGCCTCATTTATGATAATGTTAAATTTAATATCTAGGGCTGTATTTTCATTTTCTATGTGTGTGGCAAAGACGCCGTAGACGCAGTGCGTCGTGTTCAGTGCATCAAGGGAGTGCCAAGCACACTGTTGTTAATTTTGTGGCCAGACTGACCTGGTACACCTGTGGTGATATAAGGTGATATCAGAAAGAACACATAATACATGATAGGTGGGCATGTTAGAAGATGTGGCAGTCAGAGCCAATCACATTAGATACCTACAACCCCTTTAACCCAGGGCTCTACCTTTGTTGATTTTCAGGCCAAACTGTATTGAACAATTAATGAAAACAACACGTTTGATGTGCACATATGCACAGAGGATTCTCTCATTATTATACAACAGCACCAAATTTAATCAGCAGATCTTCCGTGCGTAACTGTGGCTTGACATCACTCCAGTGATAGACAGCAGATGGAACAGAAATATGCTGCCATTACATGTCTGTCTATAAAGAGGCACCAAAGAAAAGGAAAGGCCCTCAGACTACTGTCGAGGATTACATAGCATGTAAGAATCATACATTAATCTTTATTATATCTTACACAATGAAATTAGCCGTAGTTGTTCCCTGTGAATAAATCTTGTGTTTTTTATGACTAGTGTCACCATCAGGTCACAATTTCTGTTTAGGCATGAATGGATTGAATTATGCTCCCTGAACTACAAGAAACATTTTAATGTCAATGTGTTTAATGAGTTTGTAGTAGCAGCAGGCAGCAGCAGCAACACATTAATACTGAAAATGTGCGGATGTGTTGTTTGAACATTGATAGATACAAAGTATGTTTATGTTCTTTGAGTGTTTTTGTCTCTGCATGAATGTGCTCGGCCCTGCTAGAAGCTGGATCAACAAAAAGAACACACACACACACACACACATACACACCAACCCTGATGAATTGAAAGAGACAGTGCAGCATTTGTAAGTCCTTGGGATGTTTCCTTTTGGCAGATGTAACACATACAGTATATATTATGTTACCTATTTCCCCTTTCAAATTGTCTAAATTACTGGTCGTTAGGTTTAATTGTCTATACCAAACATACATGTTGGAAGATGATTTGAGGTGGGGTGCTGCCACTTTTGTCGGAGCATGGATTGTGCAGGTGTGTTACTCTTTAGATTTCTGAGCATCCAGTGACAATGTATTACCAATCGAAACTTGGCCTACTGCAACAATGTTGCAATCAAACACCACAACCGAACAAAGGGCAATGGGGACGAGAGCCTGTAGTTTACATCAAAATATCAAATTATTATACATTTTTTCAACATAATGGAAAGACCCTTCTCCACAAACCCACAAATCCTAAATTTAAACCATGCAAAACCTGCCACATTCATTTCACACAATCGTGACGCCAAATAGGCAACTGAGGCTGTAGACTAGAGCCTAGATGTCTGCCTCTTAAGTTTAAATGTTCTCTTCCAGTCTGATTGAAGGGCATTTTAACGTTAATTAAGTATTTGTTCAATCAGAAATGTTGATTTGGTATGTATTGAGTGTAATGAAAACGTTAAGAATAAGCCATATCATCCACAGTCCTTAGCATTCCACTTCCTAAGCTTATGGTACAAAATTGTGATGTTTGCTGGTCTTGCTCTCCACGGTGAGTCTTGCCAAGACCCTCGTCCCTCTCACTTCGATTCGTCTTCTCAAAGATGCCCCTCCAATGCTTTGTGGCCCAGTGCAGACTGCCCCAGGCTTCAGAGGCAGCTGCGACAATGTCTAACAGCAGGATGACAGCACCCCTCTCTCAAAAGTTATTCCTGCTTTGCCACTCATCCATACGAGAGTCAACATACTGAGCCCGAAGCTTCCAATTGCTGATGTTGGCAAAGGAGGGATGGGCAGTTTGATCATTGGTGCTTATTTTTTCTTTCTTTTTCTGTGTTTGTAAAACTTGAGAAGGGGGCATGAGGAGGGGGGCTGTGCAGCTTGTGCACAAAAAGTGATTGACACTGCTTTAGAGACTGCTCCTGTCTCTGATTAGTTGTTTTGATCCAGGAGCAGCGGACTATTGTAAATGGCAAAGTCTTTAAAAGACGGTCCTATTGCTTTAATAATTTCAAAAAAAAAAAAATACAATTAATATAATTCTAAGCATTTACATGCTCTTATAACCCCCAAAATTTTAAACAATTATATCTATATTTTTATATACACATTTTCCTTCAACCAAAACAAGCTATGCAGCAAAACTTTATATTAGAAAGAAGAAGTCCATGAAAGCTCACAAGAATACAGAGAAATTTGTTACACCCCTGTTTTGCAAATCAGAAGAAAAACTGATGGGAGACTGCAGGCTAATATGTGATGCATTCAACAAATGGTGAGTGAATATAATTTTTGTGCTAGCTCCCATAAACCATGCACAGATATACACCACAGAAATGCAGGATTTAAATCCCTCCAGGAGCTAGCCTTCCCTCCCTAGCCTTTTGTCTAAAATACTGAAAAAAGGCTGCTGATCAACACATTCAATGTTTTTGGATTGCAGTGGCTTGAGCAGTGAAGGAGCGAGTGTGCTGGCTCAGATAGGATTCATCACATTGAGTTGCTTGTGCCACTTATTGTTCCCAAGCAGAGAAATGAGAATGCAGGCCTGCCAGCAGTGGAGTAAAATGACAGACAGTTGTCATGGATATGTGATTGTATTCAAAGTTGAACATGCTCACAACATGTTCATGCTCAGGTCATTCACATCAGTTTGTCACTTTAGACATACATACAACATCCTTCTAGACACTTTGAACTCATCCTGAATCAATGTTCCCACTTATCAGGAAGCTACTATAAGTCTGTCACCAAAGCTCTTATGGCTGGAAGAAACGGCTGCTATATACACTTCAATAGTGGAATGAGACAGCCCTTTCTCTAACAGATATTGCAGGAAAGAGAGAGCAGCATTGAGCAAGTCAAGCAATTTAGCCCCCTTTCCTTGCACCAGAGCTGGAATCCAAACCACTTAGCCTTGTAGCAGGCCATGGTGGTTCCCACTCTCACTGTCTGGATGGTCTGAACCAATCTGTATAGACAGTCCGGCCCATATTAGCCTGTCCCTCTCACAAGGCCAAACCTGTACCAGTACAACTAGCCTATCACACCCACCTCTTGTGATAGAGTCCCCCAGACGACAATGGTCCAGGACAGGATTAGAACAAAGGGCTACAGGGTACTACACATGCAGCTTTGACCACACCGCCAAAGAGCCAGACTGACTGGGATGGCTTCAACACAGATTTCACAGTTTTCTTGGAGTGTCATGCTAGTGGCTATTTGAGGATTGTTATAATAAAGTAATACTACATTTTATTTTAAGGCACTTGTAAGGTGCTTTATATAAAAATTGGGCAATTAGAAAAAAAATCATCAAATATATTGATATTAAATGTTTGCAAAAGTGCCATAGGTTGACTGCTTCTATTTAAAATTACCGGTGTCAGTATTTTCTTTTCAAAATCGCAGAAAACCCTAATAAGAATACAATACAATTGATGTGGATTATGTAAAGTAAATTTGAGAACTGCATGCTTCATCTAATCACTTGATGGAAAACACTCAGTTATCTTCCATTTGACTCTTGCATCATAGGAGTGTTGCCGGAATATTGAGCTAAATGTTGAGCAGCAGATGGGCCAGCTCATTCTGTTCCTTGGATAATTATAAACCATTGACATGCTGTAAAATTAATTTAAAATGGGCATGTATCTAATATTCTTTTGGTTATTATGAAGATGTAATTGCAACATGATTTCCATTAATTAATTATGAGGGGTTGAATTGATATTTTTTTCTGCATTAAATTACTTACATATCAGGAATTAGCATAAACAACGGCACACAAATAGGTTGGGCATTCAGTTGAGTCTGTCATGCATAAAAAAGACATGGGGCGATCTCACTGACAAATTACATAGTGTTCAGCTGCAGAGGGAAGAAAACACAACCTTTATATTCAGTTAGCAAATCAGTATAATATAGTATAGTTTTCACATAAGTTTATCTTGACCAAACTGGTGCGTATCTTCAACGTGTAGGGGTGATGGACTGTTCTTTTATGTATTTTGCCACTTATTCTGTAATATACTTTGATGGAAAACTAACCTCTGGGTCGCTGTTATATTTACTTTCAGTCCACTCAAAAATGTTCACATTAATTAATTATGAACTATCAGAAGATAAAATAGTCTACAAGCTTTTTTTATGCTCAATAATTTAAATTCTAATAATAATGATACATTTTATTTGTAACAACCTTTACATTTGATCTACTATCTACTATCAGAACTTTTCCACTGAAAACAGCTGCCTGCTGTTGCTGGACTCACTGTTGATGAAACAAGAGTTAGCTGGACAGAAAACCAAAAGCATGTCAGGGTTCAGATGAAGTGCAAACAGGAGAGAGCCCAAACGCAAGACACTGGAGAATAGACTGAAGGTGCACAGGGTTTAATCTAAGAAACACAGAGGGCTACACAGAGAGACAACACGGGGTAACAGAGCGGCAGGCCGGCAGAGACAGAGTAAACCCAGAATACATAAGTACACAGACCAGAGGTAAACACTAAGACATGAACTGACACACAGAACTAGAACACAGGGTTGAGATGCAGAGCTAAACCTAAGAGACAAGACAGATACTAAGGGTGCTTTCACACCTGGATCGATTGGAGACGTTGTTCCGAAACAAAAGGGCGTTTCCCTTTCGGCCCGGTTCGATTGGTTATATGTGAACACAACAATCGCACTCTGAATCGGAACAAAACAACCGAGCCGAGATCGCCTAGAAGAGGTGGTCTTGGCTCTATTCCATACAAACCCTGGAGCGGTTCGTTTGTAATGAGAACACAACCGACCCACGAACCGGAACAAATCAGTGTGTTGCCTGGCAACCAACGCTCGACGAAGCGTTCACAACCCCTCTCTTTAATTTTATCACTGACCCACTTGTAGACTTCAATGTTCCTATGTGTGGTGTGCAACATCCGAGAGATGTGTTGTTCCGACCAAACATCCATTTCACCTTTTTGCAACGCGAAGTCCACCCG
>JAPMOB010245949.1:0-11809 GCA_029875015.1 Lepomis gibbosus
TGTATGGACTTATCTAACTCTGGGGGATAAGGTGAATAGGCTAAAGTCCCAAAAAGTCGGAGTGTTCCTTTAACTAAAAGTATTGGATAAGTTGTTGCGATAGTTAGCTAAAAGTATTGGATAAATAGTAGAGATGGTTAGCTAAAAATATTGGATAAATAGTTGAGATAGTTAGCTAAAAGTATTGGATAAATAGTAGAGATGGTTAGCTAAAAGTATTGGATAAATAGTTGAAATAGCTAAAAATATTGGATGAATAGTTGAGATGGTTAGCAAAAATAGTATAATTGATATTATGTGACAAGAAGGATGGCATGGAATAATGCGTGAAAAAGTTTTCCCATTCTTTCCATTCTGCCAATATTGTATGAATGCAGAAAAAGTATAGTCTTAGAAAGTGTGGCTGAAAATGACCTACAGTATATCTAAACAGCTAGCCATCAAGAAAGACATACTTGTTTTACATTTTACAGGAGTCCACCTGACACAATATTTGTACAGATGTTTCTTCTCTGGAGATTCAAAAGAGAAAGCTTTAACAGTGAGAACATCATACAGCAGAGGATGCCAGGGGTCACAAACTGGGAGCAAAATCAAGGTTTTTATGTCCATGTGTTTTTTATTCAGTTCAGTTGTGTCTTATTGTTTTTGGGTGTGTGGCTTTGTGTCCTCTAGGAGGATTTATCATTCTCTGCACTGGTGCAACTCTTTGATCCCCTACTGTCACCAAGATGTTATGCTGTTGTTGGCCTGAAGAGTTACGAAGTCAGAATTTGATGCTGATAACCTTATGGTAATACGCAGGTCATAATTATACATAATCATATCAGCAATCTTCAGAAGTGATTGTATTATGTATGTATTCTCTCCTGATTGTTTTAATTATATGTATGATTTAATCAAAATTTTATAATTTATTTATGCTGTGGATGGATCACTTTTAGTACCATCTTCTTTTATTTCATATGCTTTACTGTTTTTGATGAAAAATAAATTTTTAATTTTTTTTTTTAGCATTTAGTACTTGACCTTGTGCTGCTTGTGAAAACACATGCTCAAAACACCTGGAAAAACTGTCAGGCCTCTTTTGATTGAATTGTATCTGTCTCAGCCTTTTGTCTTTATGTTTGGTGACTCTTGAGAAAACACTTGCTTTTAAGGACCGTTCAGGGATCCAGGCTCATTGTGGGATTTACGAAGGCTCGGATCCCCTTTACTGACAGCTCTGGAAACCCCATTCCTAGGCGGAGGCAGGGGAATAGACAGAAAGGGCAAGAGGCACCCTTGACCCCCTTTTAATCTTTACCTCTGTTTTGCTCTGTCTTGGTCATTTAATAAATCACACTCTCCTTACATGTTTGATAATAAATGTTATAGCCTTGAGTACACATGAATTATGGTAGTGGGAATTACACTAAAGCAGACAATAGGGTGGGAAATTTAACATTAAGGGGACCAAAACATCAAATACATTTATAGTGGGACTGTATTCACTTCATTTACAAATTAAAATATACTATTTGAAATTCTACAGTAATTAACAATTTCTTATAACCAACTTTCAGATACGTTGACATAGAGATATATCTCTCAAAAACTGTTTGAGAGATTTTCACTCAGTTACTGTAATTGTCTTTTACACTAGAAGAAAAATAGAAATTGTGACTTGATTAAGAAAATATTAGGCTACCACACATTGATTTCACTGTAATACTTGAACGCCACCTGTTGCCATTAAAAATACATGAAATTCAGTTAGTGAGTAGAGTTTTACCAGTTAACTAGAAGTACCCAAATGGATAAATACTTGAAATAGACCTAGCTAAAGTAAAAAATAAATTGATGAAATACTGTAGCCAAAAGAAATAGATAAGTGCTTAAAACAGATAAAAGTAATGGATAAAATATTTAACTAGAAGTAGCCCAATGTATAAACTGTTGGAATAGTTAGCTAAAAGCAATGGAAACATGGTTAGTTAGTTTTTTGGTTCCGCAGCTGTAATTCTAATCTGTGATAATTCCCAAATGTAAAATGCAAACACACAAAACTGCAATGATTAAATAAAATTGTTAGGTTGAAGTAATAGGTGTATGGTTGAAAAAGTTAGCTTCAAGTAATGGATAAATGGTCAAAACGTCCAGCATCTGTCACTACTAAGTAGCCTTCTATAGCAGAATACAAACTTGACCAAACCACCCTAAATACTGACAGTTCAATTGTTTGAAAAAATTATTCTAACAATATCTACTTTTATATAGTTTTAAAAAAACATCCAGTTTAATGTCAATTTAAAAAACTCATTTGGAAAAAATGTTTTCAACAAGGGTTATTGAGTTCATCTGACTCATCTGGCTGTATTGCTGACAAAAAAAGTTTTGGAACCACAAGCTCAGGTTATCTCTTTCGTAATGAACACTAATTCTGTCATATAGTGCCTTGTGTGTTTTACAGTACTCACCACTGATTCAGTAATAGTCATGGCAGCTGTGCATGTGACAATGTTTATTAAAGCTCTATAGAACACCCATTTTACAAAATCATGGAAACTATCTTGAACAAAATTAGCCTGAATCAAAGGCAATTTGAAACACTTTCCCACTGTGCAAAGCACTTCCTCCTATCACATCTCCCACAGCTTCGGTTATTTGTCACTGTAATTATAGCAGCCTGCACATCTGTCTGCCATCTATAGGTCTGTCAACGTCACAGTGGTGAAGCCGTGTCACATAGCTTTATTTTTGTCTTGGCAAAGACAAATGGTCAGGCTTTCTGCTGTGTCTGGACCATGTTTGGATGCAGCACCGTGTTTCACACTGACAGCTTACTCTAGTGGCCAAACCGGACTGACACGAATGCAAGCAATTCAAGATGTGAAAGAGGCTCGTTTCGGGTATAAATGTTACCGGGTTTTGTTGTGGCGGAGTGAGTCATGTCCTGTAGACCTGTCCTGTGCTTGATGCTTGCACGCATGTTTGCACACATGTATATCTATATAAACACATTCTGGAACGGTCTCTTTCATGTGCCCACATTTACAACAATACACACAAACAGCTATAAAAAACCTGCAAAAATAGGAAAATATTACAGGATGTGATGAAGGCTGGAAGACAGAAATACTCTACACGGGAATAATATCAGGCCGTCCCACCTCAGATGACTTCTTATTGCAAGGTAGGAATGAGAGGAAGTGGTGGGGAAGTGAGGGGAGCACATCAAACACTTCAGCCCTTTGCTCTGATCAGTGTTTCTCACAGTGGTGTTTGGATATGAATCAAGTTCCTGCTACCCACCTCCTTCATTTGAAAATCTCAGGGTTTCCTCCAAATTCATAAACAGGACAGGGCCAACATTTGGCCGACAGTTTTGTAGACTGCATTCAATAATGTCTGTATAATCAGTTCTCAGCTGGTGAATGTTTGGACATTTCTTGTGAATGGGGAAACTGACCTTATTAATGAATCCTGGAGAATCAAAGGGTAAAAGTTGGAAGGGAAGTCATAGCCTTTATCAAGCATCAACATAACTTGGAAGAAGAGGAAAAGTAGTGAGAGAAAGATATGGGCCAGCTGAAATGGTCACTTTTTAAATGTCAGAAAGCATGTTGATGGTGAATAAGCCATTTAAAGGTCTGTTACCGTGTCTCATGCACACAAACTACTAAACCACTTTTATTTTTACATCCACTCTCATACACACAATCCTAATTTCTTCCATCTCAGCATAATCATCATGTTGTCCAGTTTTAACTGTCCCAAGCACAAACTGGGATTTATTAATTTATTTTTTGGCCTGGGCACACAGCCATCAGAGACAAGGGTGCCAGGAAGTGGCCCTGGCTGCCATCATCATGCCCCTCTGGTGACAAACAGACTACATTTCTCTGCCAGATGACCTGCTTGTGAGAAAGAGGGGGATTTGGCTGGACGTTGAGCTGGGCACACACTGCTTGTTCTAGATTAAAATCACTGTTATCACCTCATGTCACTGCAGATTTATCCTCCAAAGAGCCACATGGACAAAAATGCATTTCACATCTGTCAAGAGATTTATCTGTGGATGTGCAAACAGGCACTTCAAGCCGTGCAAATGTTTGACTCTGCGCGTCAAACAATGTCAACCTCAAGAAACACTTGATGGAGAACGGACAACTGCTGTTTTCAATGTAAAACACAGTCAACACATATTTCCAGTAACAGTACTTGTCCCAGTGATTCATATTTTCCATTAATCTTGCCCATTGTTTGGCTTGGTTATCCAGATTAATATCAAATTAGATCAATCTAAAACATCTGCCAAGTCATACAAAACAGAAAACTAGAACCACTGTTATGTTTGGTTTGCAGAAAGTCCGATTCTAAAGCTTCAACCTCTAATGAAGTCGTTCTCAAAGTGGGGTGGGAGGGCACGTAGAGCCACTTCAGGGCTTCACTTGGATGTTGAGCTGACCTAAAGTTGCATGAGTATGATTCATGTGGTGACATAAAAAACATCAAAGCTCTGATGCTAGAAAAGCTATTTTGCTAACCTGAACCTTGGTCATTTCAATCGCCTGTGTTGGTAATGATTGACATGATGACCATCTTATAGCTTCTGAAGGGGCGTGATAGTTTGCAAACTACCACTCTAATGTAACTGCAAAACATATGTAATGCTTTATTTCTCCCTGTCTAAATATAATATACATGATTACAACTACTTTGTTTGTATATTCATTAAATAAACGTACAGTGTATTGGCAATTCATCATTATTATGGATTATTATGATGTGATGTATTATTTGATCTGTTTTTGACTTATTTAATTTTCACAATCTGTTTTTGTCTATTCTGGAAAAATACTATCCACTGACCCTTCTAACCACTATTCAAGCCATTTTATAGCACATCATTAGTGTGGTTTAACAGTAATAATAAACAGTCATTATAACTGATCAATCTTAATTTAGCACCAAGCCCAAACAATCATCAAGCCCCCCCCCCGCCTTTTTTTTACCCAAACAGTTATATTTCTGATCTTCCTGAGCAGAATGAGGAGGTGACACCCTTGCGGATGTCCCACAAACCAGGGTGGATTTGATTTGCTCTGTGATATCTCCTGATTTTAGGTTACTGGGCTTCAATGTTGATATTAATACCACGAGTGTGCTATTTCTGTGAGGGCAGGGCCCGGGCACAGTGCCTCCAGCTATGATTATCTGCTTCCTGTATGATGTTTATCTGCTGGGGTGAAGAAGCAGTGGTTCCGGAGAAAACAGCACAGGGAAATTACCATTACTCGCTTTGTATGACTTAAAGGGGAGCGGAAATCTCTCAATAACATCAGCAATGGAAGTAGACTTTGATGGAAAAGATTTTTCTGTTGGTCAGTTTTGGGATTTGTCTCATGAATTGGATATGTGAATGTAATGGGAGCATTATCTTCTGTTTTAAAACAAGAAAACTATAAGGAATATTAAACCGTGCCTTTAGACTGCATAATCCGTGCAAAATGAGTAATGATGCTTAAAGGAATGGCAAAACATTTTGGGAAATACAAATAGATGATGTTGAAAATGAGTCCCGGGCCTTTATAAACAAACATAAGGTTGTGACATATGTCATGCTTATTCTTAATGGCTTGTTTTACTCTTAAGTGTTTGTATGGATTAAAAGAAACAAAAAAAAACAAAATATGTAACGTGTGAATTAGTGAGCTTTAGAGCTATAGGCAGGCACATTTGGACCGACCTAGGCTAGGTGTTTCTCCCTGCTTCCAATCTTTGTGCTGAGCTAAGCTAACTGGCTGGCTGCAAATGCTCATTTAAAGCTCATAGGCCCATGCTGAAGGCCTCAACAAAGAAAGAGTTTGGACACTTGTCAAGTCAAATACGCGTGCATTTGCTTTGTCGATGAGCAAAACAAAATGTGGTTTAAATGAGAAAACCGCATGAGCTTTAAATTATAAGCTCGATAAATGTTTGTCACTTCCTGAAACAAAATAACCCAAATAGGAAATGAAAGAGAAAAATACATTCATCAAATTTGGCAAATATTTAGACTTTATTTTTGAAATGTAGAGATAAAAACAGCAAACACTGCACGCATACCAAATGATTCCCCGTCATCCAATTCCCAGAGCCCGCAACTGCCCCTTTAGACTTGCATCTAAAACCAAAAAAAGGATGTTTTCTATTTAGGATTTTTGCTAGTTTACACAAAAAGAGCAAGGAGTATTATTCATTAGGCTCTGCCACAGCAAAGACGTAGCAGGTAATCAGTCAGAGGGAGTAAACACTTCTTCTCCCGTAATGTGTTTGTTTTGCCCTGGGCCTGTTTATACTCCCTACAGGAATATCCCCCCTCTTTTCCTTAGCTAATCCCTTAATCACTTGTGACGACTGCAAGACAGAGCAGCCCTTGTCCCCATGGGGAAGAGTGAGGGCACAGTGTTGATTTTACAGTCTTTGTTTTCGGTTGTGAGTACGGATTTGTTTGGGTGTATGTTCTATTAATATGGGTATACAATTCTAATCTAAAAAACCAATAACATGAAGGTTGTATTTTAAGGTTGTCTTATAGATAAAGTGTCAACAGGACTGAGGGTCCCTTCTGCAACCCAAACACAGACTCTCATTTATACCTCTCAACTCTGATGAATTCTATAAAAGAGGAAGCGCTTCAACATAAGTCTCAGGTACAAAAACACAGCAGCCTGCTTTTCTTTTTTTTTCTTTTTCTAAATGGTCCAGCATGTTTCATGAGGTCAACGTCAAGTCTTGTTCAAAATCAGGGTCACTGCACTGTTACAAATGACTCTTTATCTTCGGCCCATAATGCCCTGTTAATGTCTCACCCATCATCAGCTGACACACTTATACATCCTCATCCAACCATCTGTTTTTCTTTCTCCACTGCTCTGCACTAGATTTCTTTGCTCAGAGCCCCGACTGAGGGACAGGCGTTGGTACAGCTGGTAGTCAGCGGGACCAGGCTGCATATTTCCAAACTGACGGTCACATGTATCCTCACCATAGGGTGAGGTGCGCCAGTTCATAAATCCCACCGATCCCTCCTAGTTTAGCCTCTCCATAGAGATGGTGGGGGGTTGGAGTATAGCAAATTAATCAATATTTTTAGGTTAGAGTGTTAGAATAATGATACCTACAGCAAGCAGCTCCAGCTCATCTGTTTATCAGGACACCTCAGCATGAATATCAAAGTTGCACTGTAAAATATTTGACTGTAAGTTTATAGTAAATTACTGGTTGCATTATGTTCACGGTTAAAACGACAGCTGTATACTTTGTCTTCAGCAGTATGTTGGGGTAGAATTATTGTACTAAACTGTGATTTTACAGTAAAATACACATTAATTTACTGTATAAGATGGAGTTATATATGGTCCTATACGAAACTCTTTTTCTAATTTGGTCAAAATTATATCTTTTGCAGGGATGGGGCTGCATGTTCCTTTGTGGGCGTGGCTAGTATTCTCTTCCTGAAGCAAATGACCGTATGTGGAAATCCGGCTCGGAATGACATCATATCAAGCCGTTTGAGGTTTTTGGCTCACGTGGATTTAGTTTAAATACTTTAACCTCATTATTTGAAGCTTTGGTCATGTTTAACATGAACATCTGACATTGTAATATTGTAGATAAGTCATAAAATATGGAAAAGGATAATTGGTCTCCTTTACGTTTTTGACATTGTGAATACTATTTTTGGATTATTTCGGCTAGAGTTAATGAATCATATTTTTTAGTAGTTATATTTAAGTCATTTCTTTAATTTAAACTATTCTGTTATAGTTGCCCCACCTCAAGAAAATAAAATAGCTCAAAGGAACATTAACTTTATTATTTACTGAGTAACAGACAGTGATTGTCTTCTTGGTGAATCAATCTGTAGCTGCCAAATCAACATAAAATTATCCTTGAATACGTTGGACTTAAATAATACATTTTCATGCTTGACATCTTGTACACTATTGATTCTTATTGTAGTCCATCAGTAATAAATAACAGTTACTCATTTCCAACACGCCACCTTTTTCTCCAGTGCAGAGCCCAGTGCGCATGCTCCGCCTCCCTGAAAACCACATGCATCTCCCCTCTCTGCTCTCTCCGGTGCCAAGGCGGAGAGATGAGGACACCGCAGCACTGAAATGCGCACAGCTCCGCGTCAGACCCGGCGATAGCTTCACCTCCCGACACTCCTGGCCCGTCTCCCAACGCAATGGGTTAGAGGGGAACATGGCACACTTTGACACACTTTGCATGTCACGGGAAATGCCCTGCGTTGTCGGGAGAGCTGCGCTGCCGAGCGGCTGAATTGAGAGCACAATAACACAGAGACTTGACATAGCGGGGACCTGATTCCAGTCATTTCTATCCCACTTCCTCTCCCACTTTGGTTTTGAGAGATGATCACTGAGCTGGTGTGCACCGCCGTGGCTGTGGGTCTCTATCTGAACACGCTGGAGGCAGATTTCTGCTATGATGACAGGTAGGTTTCGCCCACAGAATGCAGCAGCGCCGCTGCCAACAACATCCACCATCCGCTCCTCCGCTTGTCATCTTCTCTTGTTACCTCCGCACAGAATCGGTGGGGGGACGGGTCGTTGCGCCTGCCTACATGTTTGCATGTGCTGTTGGAGCCTGTAATAGATCATGGTTAGCCTATTTTTCAGTAGTCACAGGCACAAAGACATGGGGAAGGAATGGGGTATTCTGAAACCTGAACAGTGAAGTTGTTGTAATATTACCAAAATAAGCCTAAAGTGGTGTATTCACATTTATATAAGTTGGACTGCTTCTCATTGAGATAATGCTTTGTTGCTTAACTGGAGCCATGTCGTGTCCTTCATATTGTGCGTGTAAGTTCCACCAGCGACTTGACATTTTGCAAAGGTGACAAACCACTCTTTTGTTCACAGTAACTAACAGCGCAAGAGGTGAAGTTCAACACGTTGTGAACTGAGAGCAGCCTGGATCGGTCCCACCGCCTGCTGCTCATATGAAGTGGTTCAGATGCTCCCCGTTCTGGTGAAGCACTCGTGCCTGTTATAACAATGCCCGGCACCCGGGGGGATTAAAGCTAATTTAAACCGCTAGTTTAATTTCGCAAACAGCTGAACAAACATAGGCAACACTGTCATGCTGTGATTCTGGGAAAACCTGTGCTACTTTGAGGGACAGTGATGCACAGAAAAGATGGACAAAACATGACTTCAAAGTTAAAACTAGTACTAGGCTTACCAAAAATGTATTCATTATATATATTACTGTGAATATTAAGATTCAAATAAAGCAGTAGTTCCAAGCCTGAAGTTGAGGATTCTCCAAGGGGTCACAAGACAAATCTGATGTAGTGAGATGATAAAAGAGAAAAAACACGCTACTAGTAACATAAATTAATGTGCTGATTATTTCATACATTAACTGAGTAGTCATTTAATCTATAAAATGTCAGAAAACTGTAAAAATAAATAAATAAGTAAGCCTGCCCTAGTGTCCAAGGTGATGTCTTCAAATGTCGAGTCCAAAACACACAGACATCTAGCTTACAGTTATATAAAACTTTTGGTTTGAACGATTAATCATTACCATAGTTGCTCATAATTATTTGACTCCTGAGACGTATAATTTTCTTACACAAAATGATGTTTCTTCTCTGGTTTGTCTCTAATTTTTGGCCCTTTTCTGGTTAAACATTCCATTCTTTCAGCTCTCGGGGGCCTCTAAACACCACTCAAATGATGGAATCTCAGATGGAAGGCGCACTATTTGGTTGAAGTGCTCGTGATTTATGTCCACATGGAGGGCATAACCTGTGATTGCAGTTGCAGCACAGCTGGTCCCCTTTTAAAAAGAAGAGCTGGGCAGATAGTTCTTCACTGACTCTGAAAATACCGTATATGTTCAAAAGAGGTTTTGGCTCCTGCAGCAGTTCTGTCAAAACTGATATTAATTCGTCTTCTATTATCGAGCATTAAATCACAGGGTGAAAAGTACTGATATGCGAGGTATGTGGTAGATTTCTCCGGGGATTAAAAGACAGTGAACAGGTCGCCTCCCTTATTCGTCCACAGCTCAGTCAGTTGTTGCTGGCTGCTATGCTTCTCCTGACACCCCTTAAAGGTCAAAGATCCCCCCACTTTACTTTTCAGAATCATCAGTGACCACTCTGTGTGTTATATGTGAGCAAGTCGAAGTGTGTGTGAAGATAGAGCAGGTAGTGGAGAAACATAGAGTGGTGGTAGAAATGAGCTCTGTGTGCTCCATTCCATCAAGCCAAGTGTGCCCGTAAAGCGCCCAGTGGCTACTCATCCATCAGCCTCGTCTGTACATGTGACTGGGACACTGCGAGGTTGTCGAAAGAAAGTCCTTCGGTGAGATATTACCCTGCCCTGCCCCTCTTCAGCCTACGCTCGCACCCCATCACCTCAGTGAAAGTTCAGTGTACGGCGATGCTGTATATCTATCAATGTCAGCATTGTAATTTGCACTCCTGGGGGGGGACACACGCTGCCGTTTTGGTTCAGCGCTCTCAAATGTAGGAGGTTGAATACCAATCAGAGGGCTGACCTTCCCTGGTCGTTCATCAAACGCTGTCCTCTGTCGGGGTCAAGAGTCGTGTGCTCCCGGTCTTTTCCCTCTGGGATTAGAAGAGAGTTATGAGCAAAAGGTTATGGTAAGAGAAGGATTGAAGTGGTGGAGGGTAGCACTAATTATTCTGGTCTGGAGTTGTCTTGGTTGTAGACAAATTTATCTTTCTACATTTGCCTTTTTAAGCTGCTTCGTTGTGAGCTGAGACCATCTTATCTGACCTTTTACTGTCCTTTTATCATCTGACCTTTAATCATCAAACTCTAGTTACATGTCACATGCAGTTCTTAACATCGAAGACGAGATGGCGTGGCAGATAATTCTATGTCAAGGCACGCCAACTTGTGGGGATGTTCTGGCTGGTCTCTGCTTTTTCAATCATGTCAAGTGTTTTTCCTGGGCACTGCTCAGGGCCCAGCCAAGCGCTGTCTTGGCCAATGCAAGCCCAATGAAAAGCCTCTGCGTGTGAAATGACTTAAGTTTTACAGGAGATGGGATACGACTTGAGCCAGGCCATTTTTGATTCGTTGGGAGGTGTGGCTGATATTTTCACGTTTGTACAGGCTGTTAGATTGACTTCTTGAGAGCTGCGGTCATAGATTGGAAAATATATTTACCGTCACCTTTGAACTCTCCTTTAAATACCCATCATCAAGGCTTTTGACAGGTTAACAAACGAGGCTCCGCATGAAGCTGACATTTCAATGATATTGGTTTTTAAAAACACCTTTTGAAAAATGGACCCAGTAATGGATGTCTTTACTAGGAAGACGAGGGGATTATTCAGTAGATGTCAAGAGTGAATCAAGGACAAGAGATAAAGGAGGTGACATGGTGAAGTGAAATGCATCCTAAGAAGCTTTCAGCATCCCAAGTTGTGTATCCCAAAACATCTGTGACCCTAATCACATCACAGTCCCTCTGCGCATCTCAGAAATGCATTATGGTCCCTTGGGGAATTGAAGTGAATACATCGTCCCTCTTTGTTTTAGAAGAGCAAAACAATTTAATCTCTGGGTGAGGAAAAGGAGGAGGAGGAGGAGGAAGAGGAGATTGGATTTCACTGTCTGGCACGCTCCCTTAAAAATTTCAGTTCTATTTAAAATACCCTCACCTTTCAGTCTGAAAATGTTCATAGCAAACAGGGGTTTCAACAATTAAATACTTGTGTTATTTGCCACTCAAATAACACAAAAGTGACACATAGTAGTGATGC
>JAPMOB010245950.1:0-18063 GCA_029875015.1 Lepomis gibbosus
GGATGCAAGGGAGACCACGCACAGAGACAAAAAAGGAAAGATGAAATTACCAGCTCCTTGTCTTCTTCTTCTTCTTCCCCCTGTAGGAAACTAGGATGCTCTCTCGTCCTTTAGCCTCCACTGTGTGAATATTTTTTTTATATATTCTTCTTTTAGGGTTTCCCCCCCTCTCTTTCTCCCCGTTTCTCCCCAGTCAACGGCGCGCGCTATATTCCTCGGTTGGCATGGTTATTAGCCTTCTGTCGGGAGCTCCGTCCTCGCTCTGCACATCCTCGGCCACTGATTGGAGGCGCGTGTCATTCTCCTCGTCTGACGTCAGAAGTCTCCGCTCCTCCAGTCACCGTCATCGTGGTCGGTGTGTGAATCACGGAGAGCGCGAGAATTAATTAATTAATGCGTTTTCGGTAAAGAAAATGTATGTTTTGAAATATTTTTTAACATTTTATTTGCTTGTATTATTATTACTGAGGTAAGTGAATCGGCCTGTATGGTATTCAGGCAGAGGGACAGAGCGTCAAAGTGAGACTAATAACCCACTCAAAAGCACAGCTCCTGACATAGTTTTTCTTCCTCCTATAATTCCTCTTCCTCCCTCCCCAAATAGCCGAGCATATTGCCTCACAAGGTGTGGAGAAAAAATCAGCTACACCTAGCCTATTTCTTAAAATTTACATTAGGGTTTCGGTGGACAGATGCTGCATCCCACACGTGCATATGCGCGCGAGAAAGTGTGTGTGTGTGTGTGTCTCAAGTGGTCCGCAGCGTACAGCCAGAAAAAAATGTATATAGCGGGTGGTTATGCAATGTCGGAACACTGTTGGGTATCCCACTGCATTACTCACGCGGGGAACACGTGCACGCGCACACATATGCACGGGCTGGGCCCGTATGTGTCGCCATGTGTGAAGCCGACCACCAGCTTTGTTGAGACAGCAGTGCGTTTGCTGCAGGCTGCTTTACATCATCTGTGGCCTAGATATACAAAACTGTACTGTTGGATGATTTAAATGTTGGATTGACTCTCTAGAGTAAGATGTGTCTGTTAGGTGTTATCAGTCTCTAATAATTTAGTGTTCAGAATTAACCCAAACACGGATAATCACATGTAACAGAAATTGAAACTTAAAATTAAAATCTTCAGAGGAATAATAATATCCCTTTTATGATGACAGGCTGCAGCCTGAGCTTCCTAGAAACGTTAATAGTTAATTAGTCTGTAGGCTATTATAATTTATATGGTGTCAATGTAATATTTTTTATAACATCTCAACAGAGAATATGATTAATAATATGATACATTCACCCTTCAGTGCCAGATAACATTATCAATCACGAGGGATATGATATCTTACTATAAAAAAGGCCACAACATTTAATTTTAAGGTGCCGTACCGCTTAAACTTATCAATAAATTTAAGCAGTTGTGTAGTCCTAAATGGTTGGTTAGTGCCACTGATTGGTCTAAGAGGGCACTGCAAATTAAAAAAACATTATATCAGACACTGCCAGCCTGATTTCAAAGCACCATTATGAAGTCATTTTATCTTAAACTTAAAATAATTTTAAATTGACTTGTAATTGAGAGACTGTCTCTGTCATTGCCACGCTGGGCTGGGGCGCCAGTTATTGGCACTATGTTGGAATCTGGTACACGAAACCTTTCGCGACCACGCCGAAGAGACCGAAGAAGACGTTGTGCGAGGAAAGGAGGATGAGAACAAGACATTGACCGAGAAAGAGACAAAAAAGAGTAAATATCTGACTGGATTTTACTCATTGGCGTGCTGAGCTGGCCTTCTTTTTGTTGGACCAGCAAGTAATATTGTGTTGTTGCACTTGCTTGAGCTTTGGCTGTTACAAAGTTGTCAACTTGCTAGTTTTTGATCAAAAGTAATACAATTACTTATGACCAAAAACTACAGCTGTCTTTATTTACTACAGTAGTGAATTACAAGTTACCCGCAGGTGAAAATCTTGTTTTTGTCCCTGTGGTTTTACTTCTAACCTTGCAACAGTGATGTATTAGTGTAGTGCAGGGTGTAGCAGGACACGTGACCTCACAGCTGAGTGTGGTTACAGGTGAGATAGAGCAAATCTCCTCTCTAATGTGTTGTGTTATTTTTTTAATTACACAAATTTGCCTGATGAGGGCCATATAATCCTAGGCCATATATTTGCTAATGAGTGCCAGGTGCTTTAAATCCTAAAACTAATATTACAGTATTACGTTTAAGCTGTTGCGTAGTCCAACGTGGCTGGTTAGGGCCCTGTCCTACCGATAAATAGGCTGGTCAATATTATCATATTGCAGATATATTGTAAAGTGTCATCGTATCATATTGTTGCTGCAGTCCGACCTGTGGCTTTTTGCTGCATGTCGTACCTTTACTCTTTTCCATGTTTCCAGTTTCTCAACTGTCCTGCCATAAAAATAAAGGCAAAAAAGCTCTCAAAAAGATCTTTAAAAAGCACATACTCCCTAATTCAGCTACAGCGCACAACAGGGGCCCCATAGTTGCCTTTATACTTTCAAATAACTTTCAGCAGTAAATCTTTATTCACTTCTTATTCCCATTACTATTAGTCTTATTACTGTAAGAAAAACAGCAGGAAAAAAGGGTCAAATTATGTTTAGGTCCCCTAAAAACAGTTGTACCATTGATGCTCCTCTTGGAAATAGTAATTATCCTCCTCCTTGAGATTAAATGTTCCGTGTCTTTTTATTTTTATCTTTCAGCTAAATGTGTGCATAACTCTTTTGCTGGCTAGCGTGATGCGGACCTCCCTTGTGTAAAAAAAAAAAAGGAGATACAAGCTCACATTTCTCTTCGGGCTCGGTCTCTCTCTCTTCAGCTTAGTTACATCATCACACCTTTAGTGCAGGAAACTCCCGAGCCGGCCCACGCGCTCTGCACTCTGCCAACCGTTTTCTTTCTCTTTCTTTCTTTTCTTATTCTTTCTTTCTGTCTTTCTTTAAGGCAGATCTGCTCTCCAGCTCTCGTCATGTCTCTTCATCTCTATTTATTCATTGTTAAGCCCACAAGCCAAAGGATAAATGGAAGAGGAAAGAAGGTTTTTGTTTCTTTTGAAGCACAACACACACACACACACACACACACTACTGCCTTCAGTTAAAGCGTCTTGTCTTCCATTTTATTTGTGGATGGCGTTATGTATGAATCACCCCACATGATTAGAATACAGATGAAATGCGAGCGTGTGCGTGCGCGTGTCTTCATTGACGGCCTCTCCATCTCTGATTTCATTCATCTTTTCAGCAAAGCACCATGGGTAATTGAGAGCTGTTACATCATCTTGTTGTTTTGGTATGCTTTGTAGCAGAAAGCTGGCCCGTCTCTTCTGCGTCTTCGTCTCACTCCATTTCCACTACACACACTCTTTGCTCTCTTTTATACAGTAGTGACAAAGCATGCCAAAGTCAAACTCTATTACATCACTGATGCATTTCCAACACTAGGCTCTGTTCTTTCTTTTCCTCCTCCAAGCCCTCGTCTTCTCCGGGATGAAAGTCAGAGGAGCACAGACGTTTCACACTGAGGAGTTTCATAACTCCTTCATATTTAGGGCAGTGGTGCATGGTTATGCTTATGTCCTATCAACGCTGTCATGATGTAGTGTTATCTGATGTGAATGCTGGCTCCGTCATCATACAGAAAAGAAATGTGTTAGAAAAAGGAAATGAGAAAATATATGAGGGGTTGATGGGGCTGTAAAAACAGGATAAGGCAGGCTTGTGCTGGGTTAAATCCCTGTACACACATTGGTTGGAGAGATCTCAGCAGTGAAAGTGGATGACTAATACTCCTTCACCCCACTCACACATATACACACCTACACACTCCTTTAAGAAACAACCACTGGGTTTCCCTTTATGTGATGCTTGAAAGGAAAATCCACCTAACAAGGCTAAGCCTCATATTGATATTTACTGTGGGAGTTAAGCATTTACTAGGTGAGATTTCTCTCACATTGATTCATGAGAGTGGACGCTGAAAATGAGAGTTCTGGTTTGACATCCTCCTATCAATGTGAACAACGCTATTTCTTTCCTATATAACCCCATCTAACAATATGTTTTGTGTTTCAGGGGCCACTGTGTTGTTTAGTAGCATGTTTAAGCAAATGATATGCATAACAGATAACACTAAAAAATCAATGGCTCTAAGTGCCACTGATTTTAACGTCACTGAACTGATGACAGCTCTATGATTTATATGCCACGTATCTGCATATCAAGCATATCTACTTAATACCATGTGGACTCAACATGGCTTGTTTTTAATTAGCTTCTTTCGGAAAGGACGTAAAGCTTCTTGCTTAAAAGCTGCTCTCTTCGTGGATCATGTGATGAAAGAGTTGCGATACCAAACTTCAACTATCAAACTCACCTCAGCTTTTTTTCACCCAGCAGACACAGAGCAACATTAGCATTTATTTTGAGTCGTGGTGCTGGTCACTTGATAAATGTAAATCCAATATTCTCTGCCTGATATCATCTTGAATGTGATAACGCCCTTCACTTTTCCAGCAGTATGTAAACAACTCACCCACAGGAGCTTTAGTTGCAGCTTTTATTTGCTGACAAACTAGCTGTCAATTTTTTTTATGCAATTATGCATATTAATTTATGCAACAATGTATGCACAACAACAAGTATCGCATTAGAAAACGTTGATGGAAACAGCAAAATTCCAAACAAACTTCCTTAATTTCGCAAAAAAGCTTTTACACTTGCTTTAGTTTTTTTTTTTGTCTTTGTTGAAAAAGAGTTAATGCACTAAATGGGAGATGGAAACACTTTGTAGTGAACATGTAACTCACGACTGATCAGCTGTTTCTGTTGTTGCCATCTTGCCGGATATTCTCATAACGCGTGGAGACATGGCTGGTAGCAACTTGCCAGCTTGAAACCAAGCAGGAAGCTTCCGGTCTACAATATGAAGCCGATGCGGAAGCCCCTGAAACCTGCATTCTATTGAAAATCCAGCAGGGGGCAAAAAGTCCGGCTCCATTAGAAATAATGGGAAAATGACCCTACTTCTCAGCTGAATTATTACCTCAGTAAACATTTTTATAATGAGTTTATGGTCTCAGTCTTCTTCAATACAAAATGATGTGCATTTAGAAAATTATGGTCCCATTTATTTTAAAATAGACCATAAAGCAGAGAATGTTTCAGGGCGGGATTATCTATGATTGACAAGTTGTTACCAAGGCGACCTGTCAATCAGGCTAGAGCCGACTCCTACCCTCGGCGCTGTGTAAATTTAACCAAATCCGTTGAAAAAGCTTATTAGGAGTTGGCGGTTCACTTTCTCTGGTGAGTACATTTAGTTTTAAGACTGCTGTTCGCTATACAAAGTTATCAGCCCTGTTAAAATGACAGTTAATATGAGTTACAGATGCACCTAGCTAAGCAAGCTAGCTAGCTGTGCACACGGCCGGTCATTTCCGGGCGCTTCCTGGTTGCAAAAACTCGACAAGGCACCGGCGTATAAACTCAAGGCTTCAAATCGCTGTCCAAAAACCAACAAGTGGCGTCATGATGACTATGTCTACCTTTCCATCTTCTCGGCTGCATTCACCTGCTGCTGTTTGTTGCTCAGCCACACACTAAATACGCAAACAAAAAAGAGCGACTCGTCAGCGACTGTGAGTGGTGAGGATAACGCTACAGGACTAGTAAAGAAGTAAAATGCCTCTGCCCCTGTTTGGAGCTATTCTGAGTTTAGTCCCAATGCTGAAGTTGAGACAGCCAACACAGAGGATTTTTTTAGTTCATTTTGTTTTACACAAATACTATCATATACAAGATATACTTCAGTGAAATGTCATGAAGGTATGAAAAAACAGTTGTGCTAAAAGATGCTGAAATTCTGTAAAATTGAGGGAAACTGCAGTCTGGCGATGATTCTGGGTTTGTCACTCAGAGCAACTCTTTTCACATTGTGTTGTTTGACCCATTGTTGACAAAACATTGTTTACCTAACTCTGAGTCTAACTTTGAAAGTCTAAAGTTGCTGCATCACAGAACTGGAGCAGTGACGCATTTTGACGCTGAACTTGTCGCACTGAGGGGTTTCCTGCATCATTTACAAAGGACGACATGTTTTCCTTGTTTCCTCTTGTTTCACCAGAACTAAAGTCTCAAAGAGCTGTGTCTGAGATTGAATCACACACTGAATCACCAGTGGTGCTGTAGTCTCTTTCCCAAGCAGAGAAAAACATGCATTATTCAGCACGCTGCTGTAGGATTAAGGGGAGGACACCGACTTTTCAGAACCACAAAATCCCTGCAGCATTGTCAGGACGTGTGATTTGGTAGTTAGCGATGGCTCTGGGGAGCCATAACTCTGCTTTGATTAAAGGTCTCAGTGAAAGGTCAAGAGGGAGATGGAGGCAGAAAGAGAGCAGGGGAGCAAATTGATGGACTACAGAGCGCTTTGGTAGATGGAAATGTAAAATGTCCCTCTTCACTGTCAAAGTGAAGCTTGAAATTAGTGTGTATTCTGCTGTGACAATGATGAGATGAATTGACTGAGCTCTGCAAATCATTACATTAGATCTGTATTTCTTGCATTTAATGCAAATTAAATTTTCACCTTACATTAAATGTGTAAATGTGATTGCTGTGGTGTAGCTAGCTAGCAACTTAGATGTTGGCCGTGTGTATTCAGCGTATGCCTGTTTGCCTCTGACTGATCTTACAAGTTACCAGGAAGCTACAGTACTAGGGTATGAAATTAGCATCCCCCAAATGTGGGTAAATTGTTGGCATTGGTGGATAAAATTGTCTTCGGCAAACAGGTAAAGTGCACAACAGAAAAACACATGTAGTAAGTTTAGTGTATTGTGGCGATCTACTCACAAGTGCAGAGGCACACTCTGGTCTGACAGGGTGTATACAGGAATCCTGAAATCAAATTCAAAACCTTTTAAAGACCTTTTCAAGACTTTTTCAACATATTTTAAGACTGCCGCGCCACTTTGATCTAACCGATTAAATCAGCCACAAACCTTTAAAAGGAGACATTTTTGAGTTTTTAAAAGGAATTTAAATATATTTATAACATATTTATTGCCTATATGTCATCAGGTTGTAACGCCACCTGAAAATTGAGGCATTCACCAACTTTCTCAGTTGCCTATAACAGGCTGTGTGGGGCAACTTTCTTCTATGTGAAGGACTGGTCAGATTTCCAGCTGCAAAAAGCAGCTGTCGTACATAAGCTATGATGTTTATGTACGCAACATTACAGCAAATCATGTGAAATACAGTGTAATTTTGTGTTTTAGTTGGTTTAAACTAGATAATGTGAGCTTGCCTGCAATGATATGTGTGATAACCTTCATCAACCACTTGATCAATACAACAAAATTCATAAAGGCCAGGAGGGAACAAAGATGAAGAGAATAAACTGAGTGATGAATAAACTAAGAAGTGTAGACCGGTGTAGCTGTTTCAGTTTGGGTTTAGGTTGTTTTTTATTCATTAACTTTGTGCCAGAAAAATGGTCGAGGCTACATGATAGTCTCCAAACTTGATTCTGGGCAGACTGCTAAATCGTCCATAATCATAACCGTTTATGCAGAACATTGACGTGAGTATCAGCTTATGAAGTTGAATGTGTTTCAATAAAAGGCACTGATTTAGCTAAATAGCCAGCTAACGTCGTTCGTTATGAAAAAATGAATGAGTGTTTGTTTACTTGCCAAACTTGTGGTGATCAATTAACGTAATTGTTTACGTCCCAGTGGCTGCTATCACGTTAATTATTACGGTTGGCGGGAAAGAGGTTACAGGTTTATTGTTGATCATGTAATCTTACAGTTTTATTTTTAGTTATAACGTTACACTGATTTGAGAGTGCAGGATGTGTTGACTTACAGTAGTTTAAGCATTGCACAATATGGTTGTGCTCTGTAAATTAAAAACAGGTTACAGGTTTATTGTTGATTATGCAACGTCACAGTTGTATTAAGTTAACGTTACACTGGGTTTAAGAGTCTGGGGAATGTGTTGACTTACAGTATTTAATAAGTGGTCAATAACTGCATTGTACATTACATGGTTGTGCCCTGTAAATGAAAAACAGGTTACAGTACAGTATTACTCATAGCTATGCAGTTTTATTAGCCACCTGGATTGAACGCAGCAGGTGATTCAAGATTCGTAATCACCATGAGAGACTTGAGACTCTAGCTCAAGTCTTGAGACTTGACTTGGACTCTTGTTAAATGCATTGGGGGAAGCCCTGTAGCATCAGTTTTGGATGGTAAAGGTAGTTATATTATATTTAACAGAAAAGACAGAGTGAGGAGGTGGTTGGGGTGGATGGAGGGCCAGAACCCCGACTTTGAACCAGTAGACCGGCGTGTCCTCGGTGAAACAAAAAGTCAACATGAAATATTTTTATTGAAGTTACGTAAATTGCATAAGTTTAACAAGTGATGTAAGTTAACTTACATGTTAACTGACCTACGTAGTTATTTTAACCCAAACCATGATTTTTTTCCTAACCTTAACCTAGTCGTTTTGGTGCCTAAACCCAACCAAATTGCAAGATTTTACAACGTTAAGAACGCGCCTTTTGACATTGCAATGTTTTGCAATGATTGCAATTTTAGGTTGAAATCTAAACCGGATGTTATTGTATATTTATTGTTGCTAACCTGACTGCGGAGCCATAAACATTAAAAAACGTTAAAGGGGTGCCCAGGGTGTTGAAAAGCGGATCTTGGCCAAGCGTCCATAAGTGACAAGTTAGGAGTGAGAACCTGTTGGCTCTTTATGCTTTTATATTAGAAAACAAATCTAATTATGGAAATATATGCATGTATTTCCATAGAGTATACAATATACATATGGAAGATAAAGAAAATAGACAGTGGAAAATTCTGAGGATATGAGATTGTTAGGGCAAGTGTGTGTGTGTGAGTGTGCGCCCACAGGCATGTGATAAAAAGTGTGTGACACCTTACTGTTTTATTGATGGGGATCCTGCACCTGTTTGCTCACTGCTGTATGAAATCAACACTAAATTCTGTTTGTGTGAATGAATGTGTGCATGTGTGTACAGTAGTTCCTGTTTACCACAGTGTATTTTTGACACTTCCACTCAGGTGTGCCAAAGTCGTACATTTTCAAATTCTAAACATAACCCTGCATTAATTTGGTAAGTCAGCAATGACTAACAGAGAAAATATCACTATACTTTAGAGATGGGTGCATATGTTGCTGCAATGGGTGTTAAATTAAACTTTGAACAGCTGTGCTCCGCTATGATCAGTAATCTCACTTTGATCTCCTCCCTCTCATTTGTTTGTTCAACCTTTGTTTTGTTGAGTTGTCGAGTTACAGTCCACCTGCATGAGTAGGAGTGAGCACGTTTGTGCGCACATGCAGGACATTATCTCACCATAGTGTGTTATTGCAGGAAGGTGGTCTCTAAATGGGGCTTAGTAACGATGAAGATGACAGCATCAACACCGTGAAACTGCCCTGGAATTATTCTGAGAAGAAAGAAAGAAAGAAAGAAAGAAAGAAAGAAAGAAAGAAAGAAAGAAAGAAAGAAAAAGAAAGAAAGAAAGAAAGAAAGACTAGTGTACTGATAATCTCTTGAAGTTATCTTGGCTGTGTGTGAGAGGAAAAAGATGGCTAATGTGCACAGCTTGTTGATATCAATATCTACTGAATTACTTTTTAGTACAAAAAGTGTGTTTACTCAGAGTAAGACTACTGTGTGTAACATTTGAAAGATAAAGTAATACATTCTTCCTCTCAAAAATATTTTTTTAAAGTCAAATTCTAAATATCATTTCAATACACTCATGGGTTATGCTTTTAAGAGCGTATTTGTGTTGGGCCTGGTATGATCATTAGCTTGTGGTGGCTAATGTTGATAAAGTTTAGATAGATATTGCTTTGTACCTTTGCTTTGGCAAAGAAATTGACAAAGAATCATGGGAAATATAGGAAAGCCCAATGTGCCACCAACTTGTTGCTACGTGTGGCGGGTGTTGAACAAAAGTTAGTCTTCTTGTGTAGCTTTAATAGTGCGTTCTCAGGTGTCTGTGAGAACTCTGACCAGTAAACCCTCATCGATAATGAAATAAAACCAAAAATTACAACATCAATTAATATAAAAATTCACAAGTCCCACATTTTTTGTCATTCATGCTGGAACAGAAATTTCATTGTAAATTACTTCTGAAATTTTTACCACCTTTGGCTCACACCAATGTCTTGTTTCAAGAGTATAGACTTCAAATAAAAACTGTCTAAATGTGTGTGTTGTAGTTGTTCTCAAGGCTGTAAGACACTAAAGACACTGGTGGAATATCTGAGGAAATCTTTTCAAATCTGATTCTAAACTTGCCCAAATCTGTCCATTAAGATGATAATAAAACCTTCCGATCTGCAAGAATAAAATCATTTATAAAGACACTATTCACCTACTTTCCTGACTTCACTGAGTCCATTTTATCCAAGCCTTATAAAAAGCAGTCATACTTTCAGCTTTTGGCTCCGTTCCTTTTTGACTTCCTCACTCCTTGTTAAGTGTCATCTGTCCGTAAAGTGCAACATGCCCTCCAGTCCTGGCTCCAATCTCTTTCTTTCCACCAACTAAATCTGTCCATTCGTCGATCTCTTTGTCACAGCAGTTGGAGTCAGACCCTGGCTTTTCAGTGATTGCCCTCCAGTTTCTGGCTGAGGTCCTCTGGTTGAAGCCCAAGGGCCACAGTGACCAGATGTTGGCCAGCTGTAGTAGCTCTTGTCAGTGCCACTCAGTCACCAGATGGTCTCTTACCTCTGGACCCATCTGGACTGTCCTGATCATTCCCTGAGTCTGGCTGGGAAATCCATCAGTCCATCAATTCAGATTTTTTTTCTATCTCTTGTTTGCCCACATTTGTGCATGGGCATTTTTAAGTTACAGGGATTAATGAAAGCTTTCATTAATCCCTTTCTCATTCATTTTCTCAGACTTCTGATATCCAATACTGTATCTACCATAGAACTGATGGAGAGGCAGGGTTTTGTCACAATTTGTCGTGTATGCAGGCAGGAACAGGTTTTAGGACCCAAACGCAAGACAAGTAGGCGGGACAGATACAGTCTCTCAGAGTCCAAAAATTCAACAAAGAAAATCCATAACCAAGGTTGTTTGCAGAGCATCAAAGACACAGTTTATAAAATGGATAATCCAGGGGGTGACAGAACCAAAGGATAATCCAAAAACATGGCAGCATAAACAGGCAGGCAAGCAGACTCATGACAGTAGAAGAACATACAACGAACCAATAAGAGCTGAACAGAAGCGACAAACATTTAAGGGAGGGTGGGAGCACAAACAGCTGATACTAATGATGACAACACACAGACACAGAGAGGCAGGGTGATGGACAGACAGAAACACAGACAGATACCAAGCAGGCCAAAACTAATTGAACTACTAACAAACCCACAGACAAAAACAAAACAGATACATGAACACAGATAAACAGATAAGACACAACAACAGACCATAACAAGATGAGACAAATGAACAGGACAAAGAATAAACCAAAATAATCATGAACACCAGCAGATAGATCAAAACCAGATGAGACATGGAAACAAACTGAAACCAGAATCACAGAACAAACTGACATAAAACAACCAAACAGGGAGACGTAAACAACTAAGATTGGCAGACAGGTTACAGAACACAAGACAAGAATCAAACTACAGTAGAATCCAAAACACAAAACAGACAATGCACACAAACTAACACTAGCAAACAGGGCAAAACTATCATCAGAGACCAGAACTAAACAAGACATTAAACCAGCAGCAACAACATTCAAGCACAGCGCACACCAAGCAGACAAAATAACAGATACAGAACAGAATAAAACCTAAGTAACACAGAACAGGCAGAGAAATAACCTAAACACTACAGCATAACAGAAAAACCCAAGAAGACAGACAGGAATTGGATTGTGAAAAGTTTTGATGAAACTCATTCCACTATGGCTGTATTATTTTCATTATTGATTGGTGATCTTTACTTTCTTTTTATGTTTAATTGTTTGGTCTTTAAAAATGTCACTTTACTACAGCTTAAGGTGTCACCATAAAATTGCTTATTAAAATTGCTTATGTCTGACCAACTATCCAAAACCGAAAATCCTGACGACTGGGAAGCAGAAACTCCACAGTGTTGCTTGAAAAATAATTTGAAGTCTTTTCTCCAGATTGAAAAATATATACATGCAGTCTTGCAATATTTAAAGGTTCAGTGTGTAAGTTTTAGTGGCATCTAATGGTTGCAAATTACAACCAGTGGCTCACAGTGCATTCACGTGCTCCTCAGATGGTCCCATTTCCTAATTTGTGAAGTTCTTCGCTGGTGCGTGTGTCACATTGAATATTAGGTTGTGACAGTTGTCTGTGGCATCACTATGACAACCAGCTAAATTGAGGGGTACTAACTCTGGGTACCATCTGCAATGGAAAACGCACGTCCAAACCGAGTCGAGTAGAGAAGAGGCGAGACGAGTTGAGCTGGTGCTGGTAATGGAAAAAACGACATAACATGTATGGGCCTTCATCTGTCCAAATTTCTCTGATTTTCTTCTTTTAAACCAATCGACTACTACTAATGCTAATGTTACGTCTTACTTCTTCATTTGTATTCAGCGTAGTGAAGAAACTCTGAAGAGTCAACAGTAGAAATATGGCAGCGCAACATGGAGACGTCCATGTGAGAGGACCCGCGGTTTATGTAGATGGCTCATTCTAAGATAATAAAAATATAACGGTTCATTAGGCAAGATCTTTATTGTATTTCTGTCAATAGATCGTCCTAAATATTAAACACTAAACCTTTAAAGTGAGGCAGGATACTAGACATTGTAGTAGTTGACTTATGTGCCACCTGATATTTTGTGCTGTCCTGTACATAAATTATTGTGTCATCCTCATACATTTCATTACCTCAGGGCATACAGTAGAAAGGTTGTTAATATTTAAGCCAAAGATTTGTGAGGGGAGCCTTCTTCCAATCTGTGTGCATTGCCTTTTAGTCAATTGACTAATCAATTGACAAATTGTCAAAAACTGCAGGGAATTTGACATAAAGGGAGTCAATGCAAGGTACTGAATAGATGGGCCAGCTTTTATAACCCATGGGCCCAGTCAAGTGCAATTAGCTGACGACTGGCTCCCTGTTGAGGAATTGAACCCTGTCTTCAGCATGACAGGCAGAGATACTGTCCACTATACAGTGACGCATCTCCCCCTTTTTGGAGTTTTCCTGCCAACCTCAGCAGACAAATGACTGAATCGGGAGTGCTGGCCCATCTATTCAGTTCAGTCTCTCCCTTTCTGTAGCTTACATCCATGCTGTCGCAATTTGTTTTGCACTTGTGTTTACTTTAGTTTAAAAAAATACACTGGTTTAAAGTAAGTACCTTGCATGGACTCCCTCTTTGTCACATTCCCTGACACTGACTATTTATTGATCAGTTGTTTCAGCTCTACATTAAACCCATGAGAAGAAAATGTCCCTGTGTTAAATATCCAATTGGCCTCCAGCTGTAAAGTCTTCTTTGACCTTTTCTGACATAAGTGTTATCTACTAGTTTTCTTTGTAAGATCACCTACTGTGAAGAATCTATTCATTCTGAAATCTTCATACAGCCTTGAGGAGGAACTAATGTGCTGTCGGCTTATTCTCTGCTGAGTTTCATCAGTGTATAATGTCACAGCACAGCTTCAAGAGAATGACACATAGGAAGAGACCAGACATGACATTAACTAAAAATTGAAGTTATTATTATCTGAAAGGCTCAAATTAGCGGGAAATGCACATTTTACAAAAGAAAAGGGAAGGTGTCAGCCATCCCACTGATGAACTTCCTGCCAATCTCCTCTAGGGACTACACCAGAGAAGGCCAATCAGCACTAGAGCACTGTAACCATTAATACACACACATACACACACACGCGCCATGGTCTTCACAGCTTCTATGCACAGATTCATTTTGTTGAGGGGTTTAAGTGTGTGTCAGAAAAAGGTCAGTAAGCAGAAATAAAGGAACTCACGCAAAAGCCCAGTGACATACTGTATGTATGCACACAACACACACAAACACACACACTCATTTATTGTTGCCTGGAGGTACTACTATTCCAGTCAGTTCCTGTTGAGAGAAGTAACAAGATCGAATGTGTGTATCTGTGTGGCCCCTGTTGTGAGTGATGTGTCTGAAGGAGTTTCCTGCAGAGAGCTGCAGTGGTGTTTTGTCACTACTCGAGATGCAGCAAGGAAACCCTACATTGTGTGTGTGAGTGTGAGTGAAACGCTGACAGAGGGAGGAAAAGCTAGAATGAGATATAAGACTGATTTATTGATAACAATATTGCTCTAAGGGCAAAAAGTACAAAAGATCATCATAAAATTGGACAAAAATGCGACAGTGAGAGGCATAAAGAGAGATAAAGCATGAGAGAGGCATCATACTGAAAATACAATAAAGACAATATAACACCTATAAATAAAAGGGAACAACTCACCACACACAGGATCCTAGGTGAAAGAATACTAGACCGAAACAGAGAAAGAGAGTTACACGCTTGTATCAGAGAAATGTAATTCCTGAAATTGGCAAAAACAACACAGTAAGTAAAATTGTGAAGACAAAGTCTGTGTCCTGCTTTGTGGAAAATCAACATATATAAAGTTTAACCAAGTTTTAGTTGGCTGACTTTAACCATACTGCAGCTGAAATGCACCAGATATTGCAGGAATTAAAAGACCGGTCCTGGTAAAAATCATTGTCAGTAATCCAGCAGCAAGTGACAAAATACAACTGATCACAAGGGCCCATGAGATACAATGGCAGTTGTCACATAGATCATGATCATACGCCGTCATCCATTCATTCATACTGTGTAGGCATGATGAGTTCCTGTGATTTTATTGATTGCTTTTTGATCTGCGGGTATTGACAAACTATGTCAGCTACTTTGTGTTGATTTGTTACTGAAGGCTGGCTAAAGCTATTTTGGTTGTTTGATAGAGAGAGCAAGTTTGAGTCGACGGCAGACTTCTTTAGTTAAGTTCAGGCAACTGAAACTGTGACTCCCCAGCTAGTCTCCTCCTCTTTCTCTGGTTCCACAGCTAACAACAGGGGTTACCTACTGTAACCCGGATTCTATGAGTATAAGCGCAGTCCTCTAAGGCTATCGCTATTTTATTTACCCCTTCAGTGCGCCTGCGTGGCACTGAGAATTTTAGCCCACAGCGTGGGCCTCTCCTATGTCCGCACCTTGTATACAATGGTGAGACCCTGCTTTTGGCTCCCAAATGCCTTTTCTTCAGCACTGAGAACCAAGGTCCAGTGAGGCCTTCAACTTAGAGTGCTACGCCTATATAAATTGGAACAGAATTATTAAATTATAAAGTGTTCTGCTGTCGATGAGGGTCAGCTAGCAGCAATTAAACCGAGCAATGAAATGCAATGAAATGCTAGATGTCATTAGCTGCAGCTAATGTGGAGCAACGTGGGCAGACGGGGTCTCCCTGGTCGGCTGATCCAGGCAGACAGGCAGACAGCATGTGAGCGTCACGCAACCTAGTAGCGTCGAGGCCAGCGTCATCGGAGTTCGGAACGGGGGATGAGAGAAGCCGCTTGGAGACCCTTGAACGGGAAGAATGGAACCATCCACCTCCCGCTCTTCGGTCAACAGCAGATTGAGGGCTTCATCCTTTTGCTCTTTAGACAAATCTTCTGCTCTTTAGACAGCTCAGTGCTGAAGAAAAATGGGAGCCGAAAGCTGGGTCTCACCATTGTATATATACAGTACAAAGTGCGGACGTAGACATAGACTAAAATTCTCAGTGCCGCGTAAGCATGTGAAAGGAGTAAACCCAATAGAGTTAGCCTTAGAAGGCGAAGCCTATACGAAATAGAACTAAAGCTGACAGAGCCTCGTACAGTCGTATGCAATCTTTTTTGGCCACTTGGAGGCAGCAGAAGGAGCTGTCAATGCTACACTGGCAAACATGATGGCAAACACGTTAAGCAACATTGACACCTGAGGAATGTAAGTACGATATTTAATCTTTTTTAGCTGTGGTTTGGTGTCTAGTTAAATGCATCTGGCAATTTAGTTGCTAAATGCTCCAATTTGTTAACATACTGTTTGTGATTCGGTGAGCGGTGAGACCAAAACAGAAAGCTAAGAGGTTGCTAATAAGCTCCCAAGAACTGAAGGGATTAATTGTTGAGGGTGCCCGTGGGTTTGTCACACTTAACGAAACTTTTCACTTTCCTATGCATAGGAGGTTGATCCATTGTTAACATGAAAATATCCAACAGTGCAGCTCTAAATGTGCTTTTTTAATTAGTTATCAAGCTAACTAGATTGTTAGCGCTCTAGCTAGAGAGTATCTGGTAATGCCTGTCATCACAGGAATGTTTTGCCACTTTTTGATGTGACTGGGCTTTAACAACCTTTCACACAAATCAATGTGAGTTTGAACTTGAATGTGAGAGACAGGTAGTCAGAGAATGTGTGTGTGTGTGTGTGTGTGTGTGTGTGTGTGTGTGTGTGTGTGTGTCAGACTTGTTACCTTTGGGGACATATTTCAGACCAGTTGATTTGGGGAGATTTGTCCATTTGGGAAAAAAGACATGTCCCAATTTGGGAAACGACTAATTTTTAGGTCAGTGGTGAAGGTTGGGATTAGATAAGTAGTGGTTCAGGTTAGGATAAGGCACCAGGAAATGAATGTAAGTCTATGTAATGTCCCCAAAAGTGATATAAGTGTGTGTGTGTGTGTGTGTGTGTGTGTGTGTGAGAGAGAGAGAGAGTGATCCAATCAGACAGGCTGTTGTCACTGTGAGCAGCTGTGGGTTAGGACCCCACTGTGCCACACCACTGTCGCCTGACACACACACCTGTCATTCCATATTACTGTTAACATTGGCGACGTGAGAGCCACACTGGGGTGTCAGGTAAAAATAGCGCATTCTTCTTACTCATAGAATGAACAGCTTTGATGCTGATCGAAGAAGGCAGTGTGTGTACGTGTCGGTGTGTGTGTGCGTATGTGTGTTCATTTTTTCTAATTCCTCAAAATCAAAGTTACGTGTCAGCTGACATAAATGAGGTGCCTGGCTTGAGCAAGCTATGAATGTCCTGAAACAAACCATGAAAAAAAATTAAAATGTCTCATATTCACCTGTGCGCAGCCAGCAGAACACTTTCTAATTTAATAATTCTATTCCAGACCATGAGTTAAATTATTGGGAAAGCTGTTCATTTCACTCTTCACCCTCAGACTGTATCAAGTATTGTCCAGAGCGACTTCTTTACAATCTACCGATCTCTCACTTTGCTGTTGAATTGCCTGACATGTAAACACAAAGCAGCTGCCATTTGTATCATCATTCATGTCTCAAGGATGAAAGTATTGTGATGAGACAGGCCAAAACTGGTGACTTACAGTACACAGGAAAGCTAAAACTAAATAAATTGATATCATAGGGCACAAGCAGGGATGTTGCTTCAGCTGTCACAGACAACATTACTAGCTGGGTCCAAAATCATTAGTTATTCACTATATAGTCCCACCATTCTATAGTACAGGTCAGTTCTGCATCATTTTGAAGATCAACTGGTACTTTAAAGTGGCATAATGTAGTTTTCAGCGGCACTGGCGGAGCGGTTCTAAGATTGCAACCAGGTGTGTGCTCGTACGCGTGCTCGCTGAGTGAGCATAATCTGAAACACAACCACTTTCATACAGAAATACCACAATAAACGCAGGAACACCTGCATGCCGGTGTCATGCCGAAAAGTGATCGTCTGCCGAAAAATGATTACCGTCTGCTGGAGCTGTATTGCCCAGTCTCTTTAATCACTTTCTGGCAAGTGAAATAGCCTACTGCATTTTATGGTTTACACTGGCCATTTAAAGGTATTTTAAAAGGTTAAAAAGTACAAGGTGAGCTGTAATCTGTCAAATATAAGTCTTCTGAATGAAA
>JAPMOB010245958.1:0-21590 GCA_029875015.1 Lepomis gibbosus
ATTTAACAACCCTACCCATGGGTAACACTATTATAGCGTGGACAGACACAGAAACACGCACACACACACACACACACACACACACACACACACACTTAACCATGAGAACTTCATCCGAGTGCTATGTGAGGATTGAAGTAGTGTGTGGCCCAGTTGGGGTTGACTTTTTTATGAGGTTTGGATTGGGGGGGAGGGGGAGGTATGGACGGATAAGAGAAAAGAAAAACATATGGCAGAAGGAGAGCAGAGGCCTAAGGTAAGCGATAAAGCCGGTTAGCTGCAGGACGGAAACCAGGCAGACAATGAAACATGCTGGAATATTAAACTGTGCCTGGGATTCCTCCATGAGCTTTAAATACAACACACATATGAGAGATAAATGTGACATGATGGAACTCTTATTACTAACTTATGCACTGAAATGTCTTGTCTCAGACTGGCCTTGGGGCTTTTGACAGAACAATATTGCTCAAGCAAAGGGCAGACGGACAATACTTGACACTTGTGCACCACCAATTCCTCTTTTCTTTCATTTCTCTGTTCACTTCTTTTCCCCCACTATACATTTAGTGATTTCTATTACTCTCTAGGTTCCTTCTGCTTGTATCTTTGCCTCACAATCTTCTCTACAAGATTCACCCTTCTCCGGGCATCTCATTCAATCATTCCACAGACTGACGCATGATGTTGCTCCTCCAATCTACGGTCAATACAGGCCTCAGTACAGTACCGTTCTTGCTGGCTAGCCGCCCAGAAAGAGAAAGACAGATGAAATGATGCAAACGAGCAATAGTGGGGACTGGACGAAGAAGAGAGGGAGGTGGTCATCTACTGGAAGTGCTGGCTAGATGGATGAATAGAGAGAAAGAGAGTGGTGTAATGGAAGACACACACCGGGCGAATCGACATGGACATTGTGCTGTGTAGATGGGATATAGCGGCAGACGGCTGCTATGTGTCATTGTCAGGACGAGTGTGAGTCTAGTTTTCATCTGAAAGGAGAGCTGAAAGAAGGATGGAGCAAGGGATTTGTGTGTCTTAGATAATAAAAGGATGACAGAGGGGGAAAAGAGAGCGTGAATGAGTGAGCAGATAATGGATAAATGGATGAGAGGAAAAGCAGCTATAGTTGAGGGTATGTGATTGGACACCTTGGGAGAAAGAAATCATCACAGGATGTCTTTCATATAGTTTATGATTTAACAAAAAAAGAAAGGAAAGAAAGTGGAGAGAAAATGGAGAGAATGAGCAAGAATGGCCTGTTGCTCATATCATCACGGAACGCGAGCCAATTCCCCCTCTCGTCTCCATAAATCATTATGACTGTGATTAAGGACAATGGTCCACATAAATCATACTAACACTATGGGTCCTTGGTGAGCTAGCATAACCTTATCACTGCCCTGCGTAATGATAGATATGGTCTATTGTTCACAATTGTTCCTGTACTAGTAGGAGTGAAGACACTGTGGGCTCAGTGGGAGCGGCGCAGAGCTGCTGTTGATGTGGTAGGGGGCTATGATGGTTGTTTTTCCCAGTGGGGATATAAAATGCTTTACTGGAGTCGGGACAGTACTTGTATAACTGCATGTATATCCAAAAAATGCGTGCCCTTGTGTGTGCTGGTAATACTGCTTACCCACAGACACGCATACACACACTCCCTTGCCGTCTGCCTCCTTCTGTCTACTCTCGATGACTCTTTTAATGAAAGCCAATTCCCCACAGCGTGCCACATTACTCCTTCAAATGACCTTATAAACCAAGCCCACCATCTCCTCTCTCTTACCATATCCTTATTTACAATAGCATCCACCGCTGTGACTCACTTCTCCTTCCTCACGTTCTTTTCCTCTCCACGTCAGCCTTCTACCCTGACCATATCGCAATGCCATGACATCTACTTTCTGCTATAAACTTTCCACCTTTCCTCTCCAATTTGCTTTTACAGAGCGCTTTCACCTGCCTTTAAACGTCCAGCTAACGGGCTTTGTGATGGTCACCCCCTCAGAACCCGAAGGACCTGTAAAGCCTTCAGCGCTGCTTTTCATTGCTTGTTAAATATACAGACATCAAAAGGATCGGCCTTGTTGCGGCTCCTTTTTTTCCCCCAACATTGAAACACAAGGGGAGGAGGGACGTAGTGGAGATGTCTACCAGTAGAGAGCCACTGGGTTACACTGTCTGTGAGCTAAGAGGAAGAAATCATAGTTTATTATTAGTTATTTTTTAATATCTGCATGAAACACTTAATTAAAAATTATTTAAGCCCATGCCTCCTTCAACAACAACCACTGAACCTCTTGTGCGTAACACTTGACCTCATTTAGCTCTATTCCTGCAGCTCAGGCACCAAACACAGAGAAATTTGGTTTTAATGGGACGCTCCCAAAGGTCAAAGTGTAGGACGCCAATTTAAGAAAAGAGCACTCATACAGACACAGCTTTCTGTAGATACATTTAAGAAGACTGCAAGCATTTTTCTCTTTTCCAGAGAAAAAATTCTCAGAAATCTCATAAACTTGTGGCTCTTTTATTGCTCCTCTCCTATAATCCAAACCTCACTCTGTAATCTTAACTAGCCATGGTTAAGCAGAAAAGAAATTTGGAGAAAGAGTTCTATTTAAACTAAAAATTAAATACAAAATGCATTTTCTTGCTTGGGGTTTTTTCCTCATTTAACCCACAGCTGACAGAAGCAGCAGGAAGTAAGGGGAGGAGGAGGTGAAGGAGGAGGAAGAAGATGATGAGAGGTTATCACTTGTCATCTTCCCTCCATCGTTTCTCCATCCCCTCCTGTCTGTAATCTGACATTAACCACACCTACATTATTTCAATAACCGTCAATCATCTTCCATCTTCTAGTTTAATCTGTGCTGGCAGGGAACAGCCACGTCCGTGACAAAAATAAATCTATATTAGCCAACATAGCCACTAAATTCCCCGGGATGACAGCCAGTCAACGAGAAATAAAAATAAAAAGACAGATACAACTGGACTTGTTTGTTAGGGTGCAACTGTAGCTCCGAAATGTGTTGTGGCTGTCATTACTGTGCAGTGACTGCAATTTATGTTGTCATCTTCTGCTTTGGCATCAGTGTGTCATGCCTGCTGGATGGATCATTAGAAATGGGAGTTCTACCCGCCCCCAGAAGCTTTTCCGGCTATCTCTTAGGCGTAGTGCAAAACATGGCTCTCACGAGGGTGTCCATGTAAGTGAGCTGGTTCTTCCAGTGCTGGAATACCTGCTCAGGGGGGTGAGTGGTGATGGTGGTGGGAGTGGGTGTTGTATCAAAGGCTGGGTTAGCATGTGTGCATTGACTGGATTGTAAGGGGCTTACGAGATCAATGGCTTGCTAGGAGCTCGATGTGTTGACTGATTTGAGATAAGCAGCAAAGCAAACAAGGCACGGAGAGTTTGGCACTGAAAAGAGGGGAGCTGAAGGATGGGCGAAGAGAGGGAGGACGAGTAAAGGTTGTGCAGCAAGAGAAATGAAAAGTGAGAAACAGTAATCACATCATCGTGTTCCATCGAAAAATCATCTGCTGTCACATTCAATTTGCCGAATGATAGTCCAAAGCCTAAATCGCTGTTTCACTGCAGCAATGTTATTGACAGATCTAGCCATTGTGGTCAACTCAAATTGTTTGCTGCAGACCTGTTTTAGTGAATTAGGTCTCTATATGTCACAGTGGAAGTAAATAGTGCCCACTGTGATAACTGTAATCTCTTGCTTTCTCTCTCAAAACTCCCTCCCTGCGCAATTTTTTGAGCCCACTGCCCTTCCTGCCTCCCTCACTATATTTATCTCCCTCATAATGTGTTTTGTCTGCCGTTTCTCCCTCCTGATCAGCTCTCCTTCTCTTTCAACTCTTTAATTTATCTTTTCATCCTCTTTCTCCTGCACTGGGCTCAATTATTCATCCGCTCCATTGTTCTTCCTCTTCTGAAATACCTTTTGATCTCTTCTTCTATACTCCTTCCCGGTGAAACAAAGTGGCAGATGAAACAACTTATTTATTTGTCATTTGTGTGTGCACATGTATGGTGAGTTCAAGGCCAAATTGCCTTCTCCTAGGAAACCACTGTGGGACAACATATATATGTCACACACATACAGAGCTGTAGGAGTTCGGTACACGTGTGTGTTTGTAAGTACCTTCAAACTAATATAAAAGCACCTTCAAAATAAAATTGTAGTAAAACTTTTGAAAAGCATTGATCTATGGATACGACAATGCCTCCAAAACCAAACAGCCTACTAGACCTCCTTGTCCTTATAGTAATATAGATAATGCTGGATAATGAACTATAAGTGCTGAAGTAATACCAACTCTTTTTCCAACGGGAATAGAAGCATTTTGAAATAGATATCTGAAATAAGTGCAACCACAATTAGAATTGGCAAAACACAGACATAATCTAGAACAAAAATAAAGATATTAGACCGCATCACTCTTCATCACCATCCTCATGACATGGACATTCCCATTAGCTCTTCCAAAAAGACCTAATCTCAAACTATAGGTCAATTCTCTCTCTCTCTCTCTCACACTCTTTGTGTAGCCATTTCTCCATAATGCTCTGTCTCTCATGTGAGAGAGAGAGAGTGAGGGCCTGATAGAAAGAGAGAAGAAGAGGACTGACAGAGCAAAAGAAGAAAACTGAGACAGAGACAAAGGACGAGGCGGAGATTGAAAAAACGCAGAAAACAAAGAATTGGAACAAAGGAACTGTAGAGAGAGAAAGAGGTAAATGTGACCGGCTAAGGTAGACAGGCCTAGGGGTCTTCTAATTAAGTGAGGATGGGAGAGGCCGGCGGCCTGGTAAATGACTCTGTCACTTTAGTAAATGGACTTGGTGAGGAGTGAGGAGCCACACAGCTGGCATTTCCATTAGCACTGCCAAGCGACCCACCGCCATATACAGACAGAGAGAAACAGAAGAAAGAAAGAAGAAATAAGAGGACAAATACTGCTTTTATTTATTTGCTCTCATAGGAGTTGCCGTGTGGACGTTATGCCTGGGTAAATGGATAGTGATTGTGGAAAACTGGCAAAGAACTAAGCATAATAAACAAATTCTGTTTGATTGACTTTGTGCTAATATGGAAGCTGTCAGTCAAAATTACTGCCCGCATGTTTTACAGGAGCTCTTGAAATATTACAGTGACAGAATTAGAGAGAATTGGTTGAAACAAATGAATATGCATTTTAACAAAGCTACCTGAAAAACAAATCCAAAAGGCATCTGATAAATATTTGTTGTGTTTATCTAAGACATCAACTGATTTTGTCTTATTTCTTGGTTGCAGCAAAAGAAGAAAATATTTTATAAACTAATTCATACAAGCATGATTCATGTGAGAGACTGGTACTTGACTTAGCTCTTGTGGTTATTATTAACACTGAAACAATTAGCCAACTAATTTCTCAAAACTGATGCAGCAGAGGAAGAGACGTCCTGACTTTTAGTCTATAGTATGGATCAAGCTCCAAAGGTGCTGGATTTGCCATATGCAGCTTCATCATTAGACTATCTTTGCCTGGTAAACGCCAAAGTCTTTAAAGTTCCATGTTTTAAATGTAGGCTTTTCACAAGAAAAAAAAACTCTCCCAGCCCGAGCAAAGACATCCCTTATGACATCATCAGGGTGTTTTTCTCATATTTGACAAAGTGTCAAAAAAATAAGGGCCAACAATGGCATTACACATCAGTTTTAACAGGCCGAGAAGTACTCCTCGTGGCAAGTAAACTGACCTTATTTCAAATTAGTGGAGAGCCCTTTTATTTATTAAACAAAAATGTATCGAGCAAAAATGGCAAACATTAGCCTGTTCCAGCTTTTCTCATCATAAACTGGCTCTCTTTGTGTTTTAGACTGTCGCCTTGTGTTCTGGAAACTATTTTTTCCCACGTTATCAACAAAAAGATTAATTGAAAACAAATTAATAAATAATGAAAAAAACATTAGTTACAGCCCTAGTTATTATGAGCAAAAGTCTTTCAAACTGTATTTATCAGCGTCATATTCTTTCCGTTTGTAATTTCTGACTGAACACTGGAAGAAAATTTGCCATTCTGCTTTTCCACTCAGCTTTTTTCCCCCTTCGACACTTTTTAACTGGGTGTGACGAGGCCTGCTGTGCATGAATATGAAAAGAAATTTGACTCAAATTCAAAACAATTCCCTGTACTGTCATGCATGAGCGACACTTCATTGTTCTACCAAGTGCGGCTTGTGGGTTAAGGCACGGGAGTGAATACAGTGATGTGGCACTTGGAGCGGCTCTGCGGGCCATGCATGCTTTTGATTGGCCTCATCCAGTGACAATCAGTCAGAGCCACATCTTTCTGCCCCAATCACTGTCAAGCAACAGGAGGACCGATTGTACAGCCGATTGGTAGTGATTGAAAAGAACAAGGAGGAGGGGGGTTTAGAGGGAGAGAGAAACCATTAACCTCCATATCCATCTCGTCCTCTTTTCTAACCCTATCAGTCGGCTCTATCACGCCATCCTATGGGAAAAGACAGCAAAGTAAAACAGAGAGAGATGAGAAAAAGACAGAGCTATCTAGTGACAGCTAGACTTCCATTAGGACTGATAGCATCACGCTCAAGACAAGTGTCTGAGCACGCACACAATCAAGTACACACTTTTTTTTTTAAGGGAAAAACCACAAGAGAGAATGATACGACAGGAAGGAGGGAAGTGAGAGAAAAGACAGGAAACAAAATTAAAGAGAAGGTTGAGATATTAAGATACTTGGAAACCATCCCCTCTCTGGCTAATGATGGCATTTTGGTCAATCTCCTCACATATCTGCCACTGTTAGAAGGTCCATCATATCTCAGCAAGTAGGGGAGTAGGGCTGCAATTAGCAATTATTTTTATTTTTGATTAATCTGCAAAACATTTTCTTGATTAACCAGTTCCTTGTTTTTGTCTATAAATGCCTTAAGCTAGCTTAGTTAAGCCCAGGGTGATGTCATCAAATTGCTTGTTTTTATCTGAACAAATATTCAGTTTACCATCAACAAAAAGTAATAAACCCTCACATTTGAGCAGCTAGAACCAGCGGATGTATTGCTTGAAAAGTGACTCAGACAATAAATCTATAATCAATTATCAAAATAGTTGCTGGTTATTTTTTCTTTTGATCAACAAATCAAATAATCAATTTATGATTTTGGCTCTAGAAGGGACCCTATTAATAGCTGGGGAGGTGGAGGGAGTCAGATGAAGCAGGAGGGAAAAAAAGGGAATTCTTACTGAGAGGTCACATTTTTAGTCAAAAGCATAATGGGGAAAATTGCTTTGTAGAAAGGCCTCGCTCTCTTTTTTCTCTGTTCAGTTTTGTACTCATCTCTTTCTATATTCTATTCATACATTCAAGCCATTTTGAGTTGAAACCACTCCATCCAAAAGGCACCATGCAAAGCAAATCTTCTTACTACTCTTACAAATGTGACTGTTTTTAAACACACAGCCAACGTGGTAAGGTGCAAATGACAGTACACACAATGCATATGTTGTTACTTAAGGACAAGAGGTCTTTAAATGTCGACATATATGTGTGTGCAATAATGTATGATTAACTCAATGTATGCGTGTGTCTATGTGCTCAGTCCAGTGCTGAGAAAGGTGCTATAATGGTGTGAACTCTTGTAATTGAGTTTCATATACCTACATGGCTACATTGCCACCACCTTTCCCTTCTAGTCACCGTACTCCCGTCCTCGCCTCGCTGCACCAGGTCTATTAACATTTACATAACAATGTCCACCTACTTGTTCAAAGTCTGCGTGCATGCGCATGGGAGTCCTGAATGTGTCAGTGCGTGTGTGCGTGTGTATGTGTGTGCGTATGGAGTGTAGGACACCCAAGTTCTCATTCAATCTTAGAGTGGAAAAGATGAAGCTGGAGTAGTGCTCATAAATCTAAATGAACAGGTCGAATGCTTAGTGGGCTCAGTTCAATAATGAGAAGAAAATAAATAAATAAATAATTTAAAAAAAAAAACTTTAAAAAGTTCTAAATCTTTTCTAAATATGTTCAAGCATTTAAGCAAATCCCATTTCTTGTGTGCCACACGTACACTTAATGATAAAACAAAGTGTCTGCCAACAACGGCTGATGTTTAAACGCTGAATTATGCACTCGTTAACTTCCGGAGTTCCTCCGTCGACCACAGTTTGATAAATTGTGGGAAATTAATCTTTGAGCTACTTAAAACTGACTGATTAGCTGTATCTAGTTCACTAAAATGTCAGTCTTGATTGATACAACCAGCTGCTTATTATGTGTGTTGATGTCAGTCCGTGCTAATGTGTTTGCTAACGAGATTGGCAGTGAACCAGTAATATGCGAATGTAAATAGATCCACACACACACACACACACACACACACACACACAGAGGATTGATGTCTGACGAAACCCTATGGGTAAGATATTACTTGATGAGGCCTTGTTGAGAGAGCCAACAACACAATAAAGACCATTGTTTGCTATTGTGGGGACTCAAACCAACATCTTGTGAATGAAACAAGAACTTTATGTGTGTGTGTGTGTGTGTGTGTGTGTGTTCGTGGGGGTGTGTGCGCACCACTACAGATTCCTTGGAGGGATGAGAGTCTTGGTGAGATGTGGAGGGGGAAATCTCTTTCAGATGCTGAATGGAAAGCAGACAATGGTGTTAGCCCCCCCACACCACCCACACATACACAAACACACACTCATATGTTTGAATGCTGAGTGTGTACAAAATGTTGATTCCAACAAACCTATGCAGATGTGCGTGAATCCATGTAAGAGCATGTGAACTTGTACACTTGTACAAAATGCGACTGAGACATACATTTTTTTATGTGCTTACACACGCATGGCACACACTCTCTCACTCTCTCACACACACACACACACACACAATGCAACACCCAGTGTGGCCTGCTTGACACTTGAACAAAGGTTGTCTCATGCATACACATAATACATCATTTCCCTCCACTGTATCAGGCACTCCAAGTCCTTCTCGTCTGTTTCCAGGACGCTCACACTCGCTCCAAACACAGTCCCCCTTCCCACACCAGAGAACATGAATATTCATGCTTTCAGCAATTAGCCAGTACCGCACACCGCGCCACCATCATATGCATGGCTGCCATCAAAGACACAAGGATGTGCGCGTCCGTGTGTGTATGACACTGAGTATGTGTACAAAGACAACAAAAATGGCAGCCGTGGCATCAAAATCAGGCATCGCTTTCTACCCTTTTGGCTACAAAACAGAAACAGGAATGATGTGATGATGGAAAGTCTTAACTGAGCCAAGACACCATGAGATGATTCCCCACAGGGGCAGTTTTTGCACAGATGAGAGGCGCTTCAAAAAGTTTAAGTCAAGCTTTCCCAAAAACAACTTTGGTTAACATGCAGCACTTAATGAGGTTGCTAATCTGAAAGAAAATATTTCCTCACTTACACCAAAAATAACATTTTTTAGATATGAACAGGGCAGTGTGCACAGATTGGGGCGTGAGTGAATGAATCCCTATAGATAATGTTAGGATTTCTAAAATGTCCGCTGGTGCAGAGCTGTACCCGTTTGCTCACACACACACACACACATACACACACACACAAAGTTAAATGTGCAAATGTGATAAACACAAACCAACTAGTACATACAACATCAGCCACGGTCAAAAATAATCTGATTCAAATTTTTTGTAATAACACACTCTCATCAAACACACACTTAAACACACACACACACAGCAGGCCGTCCTCTCCTGCTGTCATATCCTCCATTGATAATAATGACAGTGATGAATATAGCTGGAACACAGCGAGTCATAAATCACTGGGCCTCGCCCCTAACTCTGACTCACCGCCTGGGCCTCCACGTGTATGTGTGTGTGTTAGTGTTAGTGTTAGTGTGTGTTAGTGTGTAAGTGCGTGAGAGAGAGAGCGCGAGCACAGGGAGGGTAAGAAAAGGGAGGACTTGTCATGGGCTACGCATCACTGGATATGTCCAGTGACACCTTAATGTGCTTGGCTTGTCTGAGGAACCCCCGCAGGCAACCAGCTACACACACACACATACAAACACACACACGCACGCAAGCACACACACACACAGACGGACAGACAGACAGACAGACAGACAGACACTGATGTCTATTCGCAGGATAAAAGTGGGGTTGCGTGTATCTATTTCATGAGAAAATAGGAAGGAAAGCATGGTTGCATTCCTCATGCAAGCTTGCTAGTGTTTTTTGAGAGAGTGTGTGTGTGTGAGCAAGCAGTACAGTCACATCCTGCTCCCGCTCAAAACAAGCCTCCTACCACCCTCCCTCAATTCCTCTTCCTTCCTTTCATCTATCCTTCCATCTCTCAATTCCACAATTTTACACCTCTGCCTCCTTTAAGAAAGATGCCAAGTTTGTGTATGTGTGTATGTGTTAGAGAGAGAAAGAAGGGAGAAAAAGAGGGCTGCAGAAGCAATAGTGAGAGATCATTAAAAACATGGGAATGGGATCAGTAAAAGGCAGTTGAGAGGGGAGGACTCAATTTGGGCTTAGATGGAAACATGGGAGCGTGCGTGCATGCGTGTGTGTGTGTGCGTGTGTGTGTGCGTGTGTGTGGCAGCCGAGGCATGGATTTATAAAAGTCAGGATGGAGGTGCTGAGCGGGAGAGATGGAAGGCAGGGGATGAAGATGAGGGTAGGACGGAGGGCGAGAGAAGGGAATTGCCCCCTCTAGTCATTAGAGCTGGAAAGGGGGTTTAGATACAAGGTCCGTTCTGCTTAACCCGAGCCTGCTAACCATTAATGGGGATCAAACACACAGCAAGATCAAGGTGGGTGTGTGTGTGTATGAGAGAGAACGAGAGAGAGAGAGAGAGCGAGTGAGAGAGAGAGAGAGAGAGAATATGTGTGTACATAGGGGGAGGGGGTCTAAAAAAAGGGCATGATGTGAGCTGGATGGAGACAGGAACGTCCTTGAGTGTAAATGGTTGTTACGGTGTGTTTGTGTGTGTGTGTATGTGTGTGTGTGTACATGAAGTGTACAAGTGTGTGAGCCTGAGCGTATGTTCTTGTCTTGTACTAGTGTGTATTAGTAAAAATGTGTATGTGTGTGTGTCCCTTGTGCCCTTAGCTGCTCTAGCTGCCAAGATAAAGTGGAGCAGGCCACCAAGTCACAAAGACACTCTCACACAAAGACTAACACCATCGTTGTACTCCTCTGCATTCGTTTTCACATACTGATGGATAATAAACCTATTTCAAAGTACGATTTTCCACATTTTTAGAACAGTAAATGCCTATATTGTATCAGTGTGTTACACACTACAGTGATTTAACGCTCGCTGTCTGTGTGCTTTGTGCCTCTAGCCTGTGTGTGTGTGTGTGTGTGTGTGTGTGTGTGTGTGTGTGTTGTATATGTGTGACACACTGCTCTTATGTAGCTTGCTGGTTTCCCCAACAACAGACCTGCTTCAAGCGACATCATTTCCACACTGAAATAAATGACTACTAAAACTACTGTGTACCCCACTGCCTGAATCTTTACATCACATTAACAGTCCTCAAACTCACAATTGTATTATAAAATATGCCAGCGGCACTTCAAACCTCACTACCACTGTAATAAGGCGACATGTGTGCTGACAACACAAGGCAGGTAAGGCTAGTGTTAGCAGCTAATTCTACTTCTAACTCTTCCTGATTACTGAAGCCAAGTCATTTTAATGTTACATTCACATGCTCCCCCGATGGTCCCATTTCCCGTGTTGGGAAGTCGTTCTTCCCACTTCGGTGCATTTGTGAGCTTAGGATTGTAAGATGGGAACAGCATGCATGTTTTCGTGTAGCATCTGGGTGACGGGTTGTTGTGTATGTCATGTTGCTGAAACAGTTTGAACATTGGTGATTAGTGATGTCCCACATTTGTTACTGCACCAGTTGGCTACATTCCTTAAAACCACTAAAATATTGATTTACCTGACTTGTTATCAGGGTTAGTGCTAAGAAATAACTAATCTAGTTCACGCTACTCGGACAGCAACTAACTGTTACAACCTAATATCATATTGTAAATTACATGCGGATAAAAAAATGATGTGCAATACGTGAAGTAATTAAAAGCATTTACTTTCGTCTGCCATGTTTCTGCGTAATATGAAATCAATCTATCGTAACATCATTAAAATGTATCTGCATTATTTTTTGTCAGCTGACAGCATCAAACTGTCTATATGGGAGTGTGACAAATGTGTAAACAATGCATATTGCATACATATTTTCCCTTTTATAAAGCGGTATTTATAAAAGATGAATGTGGACACTTTAAACACACTCCAGACCAGGCGAACACACATTGTTTTCCTGAGCCAGCTGCCGGTTATATGATAAGGTGAACATGAAATATACTGTGAGACATAACCTTACAGTAAAACATTGTGTAGGTTTTTCAGAAAACTTTTGATATCAAAATATGAAAAACTGGCACTGAATACTCGATACGATTGTTGATTACATGTTTCCTTTTAGATAATTTCATTTTGGCAAAGTTCTTGTATATCTGCTTGTGTTAAGCTTAAACCATGATGGACTGAGGCATAATTAGTTTTGGTAGTGTTATCGAAACTCAGGTCTCATATTTGCAGTTTTTATTAATTTTAAACAAAACCAGCCCTATCTGCAACAGTAGTTTTCTTTGAAGAGTCCGAAGAGTGCATCACAGATTACCAATTTAATTACTGCAGCCCCAGTCATGAACCGCTGGCCTTTGGCAAAAACAAAAAGACAAAAAAAAGAAGAAAGAAAATGTCATTTTATGGCCAGGCTTAGGTTTAGCAGGCAACAGAATCGAGTAGCCTAGTCTCAAAAATCTCTGAAACAGATTTCAGACACATATCGCACCCTTTTTAATCAGACAATCTTTTCCTAAAGCCCGTTTTAGATCTATTAAATACAGACATATTCACATCATGTACAACTCCACTTTCCTCCCCCCCACTATCTCTGCTTCCTTCACTCACCACACTAATGAGACAGAAAAACGAGGGGAGCAGCTGGGCCTGGGGAGCGACAGAGATGCGACATGCTCTCCACCGCCTCCTCCTCCCCTCCCCCTCTCCTTCTTCCCTCCCTACTCACCATCAAAGTAGACACAGGCCTCACCAGCGGTGGGGCTGGTAATGACCGTGGGCGCACACACACCACATGTGACCTATAACACTTCCTGTATGTCTCTGTGCTTGTAACGTCTTGATTATTAGTGAACCGTCGTGGTGGTAATGTCTGTATTGGTGTGTGTGTGTTGCTGTGTAATTAAATCCAGTGGGGATGAGTTGTGTCGAGATTGGACAGTGGGTAAGAGGGCTAAAATATACAGCAACTAATGGCTAACAGGGGTGAGGTCTGCTCTGGATAGTCAATAATAGACTGTGGCAGAAATGACTGCAACATGCAATCCAACAGAATGGTCTGCGTCTGTCTGTCAGTGTGTGTGTGTGTGTGTGTGTGTGTGTGTGTGTGTGTGTGTGTGCAGGCTTGTGGGTCAACTCAAATTAAATATGTAACTGGAGCCAAGTGTGTTAACAAGGCATTGTTAGCCCCATACCATCACCTGTGGTAACGGCTATATTGAGGCATGCTGGATATGGAAGCTAATGATGGCTACATACACACACCCATCATTACAGCACACACATTGCATGTAAGAATTTCATAAATTCATTTGGTTCCATGTGGTTTGTTATTTTGTCATTTACTTCCTGCTTCACGGCTGCACAGAAAGTTTTGTGTATGCGCTGTGGAGTTTTAGTGTGTATTCATTTGTGTCTCTCCAACACTCCAACACTGAGCTCACCTCTCTGTCAGTCAGCGTGTAGATGTACTGCTGGTCTGGGCTGAACAGCATGTCTCTCAGTAAGGGACTTCCTCCCTCGCTTACAGTCACCTTCTCGTAGAGCACTGCTGGACGATTGGGACTCACAGAGTTCACCAAAATCTACAAGGAAGCATACCAGAAAACAGTTTAAAAAAAAGACACAAATACTTTCCACAAGATAATTTCCACAAGACTTACATTTCAGGGCAATCTCAAATACTTCTTTGCATGGCACCCATCATCAACTGCTTTATAATAAAACCTTCACAATAAAAGTTTTCAAAAAAGAAAGTCAGAAAGCCTGTTGCTTGACAAAATCCAGGATAAAGTGTTAAAGCTTAAAATTATTTTATGTATTACTTTCCTTGCTCTTGCAGCACACATAAGGCACACTGTGACATGTCAATCTTTGTTTTCTCACATGTCATGTCCCCCTTGCAATTTCCAACAAACGTTTCTCCCATCGCATATTTTCCCCAAAACCGAAGTTTAAACACACTGCAGTCTCAGTTTCTCCAGCTGGGGAAATATGGCGACATTAACTTCAGCAGTAATACGTGATTATTATTAAAGCGGTAGGCAGTGTGAAAAGTATCCAAATTTTGGAAAAAGGTTGAAAGCTGCTTTACAAGCTGCTTAATTAAAAGGCTACTAGCAGTAATAAATGTCTTATCATTACTGTAAACACAAATATGATTACGGAGGTAGATTCATAGAGAGGAACATTATTGAGTTTTTACAAGTTTATAAAGTATGGCTCGATTTAGCACCTGGGTAGAACTAATGAAAACACTTTTAGGACTGAAATAATGACAACAAAGCGGCGTGTATGAAAACACTGTGGCCCTGTATAAAGCCCAGAGAGAATAACAATCAGACAATATCTTTGGATTTCAATGAAAACTTAATCATCCAACACACCTGTAGACAAATGTAACTATCTATCTCACAGCGCAAGCAAGCAGGTGCGTGGAAGCTCAAATTTTCTTTGTGAGCTTTGGCGAATAATTTGCCCAGATATGGAAAGTAATGGTGCAGATACAAGATAGGAGATTGGCTGGCTGGGATGGCTGGGAGCCAAAGTCATCTCAGCAGCAAATGAAAAGCACAGAGCGACTGGGGGGAGGGCAACTTTCAGCTCTCCATTACTGAGCTTTGTCGACTCGCACTGCTATCAGCCCACAGTGACAAGGAAGGGACAGCAGGCAATGACTAGCTGGAAAATGATACTGAACACACACAAACACACACACACACGCACAAAGATACACACAGACAAATAGGTTCACACCCAGATAGATGAAAATTGATAAGATGAAAACACATACACACAAATGATGATAGATATGCATAAGCTAATATGTGCTCTGATAGATATGTACACACACACACACACACACACACACACACACACACACTGATGTTTTGCACGGGTGGATGCTGAGCGTGCACACTTTGCGATGAAAGAATGTATTTACAATCTCCCCAAAAGAAACCAGGGGCAACAATCCCATTATCTCTCACTGCCTCTGTGTGTGTGTGTCAGAGAGAGAGGGAGGCCAAGAAAGATAGAGAGAGAGAGAAAGAGGCTCATAAGGCTGTGATAAAGCACTGGAGATGAGAGGAAATATGGATGTTATTATCTAGATAATGGGCCCGTAAACAAAGGATACATTTCATTCACGGATGGCTCGCATCTAGATGAGCATGCGCGCACACACACACAGACACGCACACACGGCAACATAGTTTTTAAGCACAGACAACCATATCTAGTAAAAGTTCTGGGTGACACACGCAGAGGTGAAAGAACAGTTTTTGTTCTGTGGGTTCCCAGCATCATTTTCTCCCTCCTCTCCCTCTCTCTCTCTCACTAAAAGAAAAAGAGGCATTTCAGTTGGCAGACACATCTTTCTCTGGACCAGACACCCATGTCCACGTCACTGGCTAATGACCAGTCCCAGCCATGCCTGGTTGTGCACACACAAACGCACAATAATACAGAGAATGAAAGTCTGTCTTTCTGTCAGCCTTCCTATCTTCTGTTTGCATCCATCTGCTTGTCTCTCTGTGCATCTTCCAGTCTGCAAAGTCCCAAACGGACAAACGACTGCCTCTTCATATCTTCCCTCTCTTTGTCCATTGCTGATTCCAATCTCACTTTAGAAATAGGGACTCAGCCACTTGGCGATGGTTGTTAACACATGTTACTTAATCTAACTTTTTCCCTTCTGTCCTTTTATATCTTTGTTTCACTCTTTATTCTCTCCCTACCTTTGCCCTTTCTCTGACGACGCAGTTCACATGCAGTGCTAACAGAATTTTTTTGTTTGAATGTGTGGGGAGAGCGAGAAAGGTGAGAAAGAGAGAAAACAGAAGAGTGGGAAAGTGAGTGTAGGTGACGTGTGAAACAACAGGTAATAAATCCTCTCAAATCAATTTATTCCACCGGCGCTGCGGCCAAGACTGGCCGGAGAATATGGAAACCATGGAAAGAACAAAGGAGTATGGAATGCAAACGGAACAGATGGATGCGATACATGAGGAACATTTGTCTAATTGAATCAAGCTGAGCTACTGCGCCTGGAAAACAAGCACTAGAATCTAATAATCAGGTTAACGGGGGGATCTGTACATTTAGAAGGGTTTAGAGATTTTTCAAGAAGAGCTTAGAGTGTGCTTACAATCGTGTGGGTGCATGTAAGCTTGCGTGCCTGTGCATATGTCTGTGAGTTTTTACATTTATCTGCAAGCACCTGTCGCATTTTAGCGTGCACCAATGTGTTTTATCACACGTGTATAAATTCACAGGTTTATAATTACATGTGTATAGATTAATTTTCATATGTGTGCACTACAGTACATCAACAAATCAGTGCTACATTCAGTGATGACGGGAGACGCTGCCGCTGTCTCATTGTTTCCTCTGTATTGTTTAGCTTTCCATTAAGTGCTTGATGGATGGATTCATAGAGTGATGCTGTGCTTGTGTTTTCAGGAAAAGCCCTTCTCTCTGTCTTGTCAACATGTATAATGTAACATTAACAGACCTTAAACACATTAGAGGCACCGTCTTAAGTAAGTACGTAGAGAAGCACTGAGAGAGGGAGGAGAGGACGAAGACAAAGCAGAGAGCTTAACAGTGGGGAATAATGAAGAGCAAAAGCTACTAGTAAAGCAGATTAATAAATTGCAGTAGGAAAACTATTGTCTTTGTCTCTTAGTGGCTCTGATGTAAAACTCCAATCCTGACTTTTCACAACTGCTACACAGAGATCTGTTATTTCCTCCATGGATTGTTAATGGTGTTTGTCAGCTCAGCAAAATAAGAAAGAGATGAGATAGTAACTGGTGTTTTCCACTACAACTGTGGTCTTTGGAGAGAAGCGGCCCTAAAATGTTGAAAACAACTAATCTAAACAAAATCTAACGCCGTTAATGACTGAAACAAGATGTAGAATAACTTCTAGTGCATTCCTATAAAGTGGCCCATTTCTAAAAACTCCAACGTTCCCCAACATCCCCAGGGATTTCATGTCCCTGTCTGCAACATGCCCCTTGATATTCAGAAACATTGCATAATCCCTGTATGAGGAAAAAAATAATATTGCAAACACAAACAAAAAAAATCAACTCTGCACCATCACCACACTGAAGCATTCCCAACTACCACCCTCCTCCTCCTCCTCCTACAACATCCAACATCCATTTTGTTTATAATCTGTTGTCTATGCATTAACACCACCCTCAACCTGCCAACCCACCCAAAAGCCCGTAATGTTGGGTTTTATCTGTGCCAGGCAGGCCTGGTTAGCTCTGATAGACACACAGGATAGCTAGCTGGTGATAGGGAGGCTGGCGGCATGAGGGTGAGAGAGTTGGCCGATAAGACAGTGGCTCGTCAATGAGAATGATGCCTGTCATAGCCGCAAGTGACAACTGATAAAGCTTCTGTACATGAAATTGAGAGACTTAGAGGCGGAGAGAGACAGAGCTCATCAATCGTGTGTCTTATATTGCGTTGATATACCAAGGGAAGAAAGGAACAAGGAGGAAAGGAAAGTGAAGGGAGCAAGGGAGCGAAGGCGGACTGAAGGAGTTAAAGAACGATGGAAGTGCAGAAGAAGCAGTTTTATTCAAAGATGCACTTTGAGTATAAAAATATTGCTTTACACAGTAAATTTAAATAAAAGAGGGGAACTAAAATCAAGAAAATAAACAGGAGTCGGAGGAAGTTCAAAGCCGCCAAGAAAATGAATTAGCAGCTCATGGAACGACACAGAATGAAATGGTCCAGGTGTTCCCAGGTCTGACTGAGAGCGTGACACATCCAGTATGAGCATGTAGCTCAAGTAATAGCAGTAATAGCATGTACGATCTCACACACACACACACACGTGCATCGACTACCTTCATACAGGGGTAAACTCGTAATAACTAGCTCTACCCATGCCTAATGGCAGCAGGCCCCACATTCCTGCTTTGATGTGGCAGAGGGCCTCCCGTGTGTACGTGCATGTGTGTGTGAGAGTGAATGTGTGTAAGGGGCCCTACGGGAATTCAGTGTGGCCCTCATCAGAACAAAAGGAAATTAAGAAAAGCAGCAAGAGGGTCATGAACAGAGGAGAGAGAAGTGGCATGGTCCTACACTCAGTCACTGGCCTGAAAGGAGTGATGAAACAGGTGAAGGAGTGAAAAACATGACTACTGACTACTTTGTATTACCGGACTCTAGCACCTAGGTGATCTTGTGTATTGTAACATACCACTCGGTCGAAAACAGCTGGGTCTTACTGTTGTCAAAACTACCAATTTTTTATCTTTAATTCATATCAGTGATGTGCTCAGCCCAGCTCTCTTAACAGTGCGTCATCCTTCTTGTAGTTGTTAACATTTCTTTTTGAAGATCACGTGATATGACAGCAGCTATTGCTTGAGGCGAGATGTGCGCTTCTGCACTTCAATGATAAATTAGATAACGTAATATGATCGAAAGCTATTATTATTATTGTTGTTAAAGAGAAAATTCAATCTTAACTGAAATACCCAACACAAACTTACTCCCAAATTTCACCTTCCCCTTGACCTTACAGCTCCATTGTGCCTGGGATGAATTCACACACAGCCAAATCAACTCATATAGCAGTCTGTCTGTATTATATTGGGCTTAGTGGAGACTACTTAATGAGAGCTTCGTGTAAATGTCTCCCATATCCTCTGTGTCCCTCTTTAAGCTGTGCTTTCTATCAGCAGCGGGGGCGTTCGGATAAAGGGCTGAAATCACTCACTCCCTATCGCACGGAGAGCTTGGCAGAACTTGAGCGCAGCAAGACACAAAACAAATCCATCAATTGTTCTGAAAGAGTTGCTATTAGAAACATCAGGAAACATACCTTTTCCCTCTCATTGCATGTGTATGTGTGTGTATTCAGGGCATTTTTAGTAACACAGAGAACAGGGTCACTAGCACGGAGTACTTGAGCCTGTAGGTTCAAACACACACACACACACACACACACACACACTAGCACTGCATAGTGTGAAGCAGTTCTCATCCACTGTAATACTGCAGCATTTTTTGTGAGAAGCAAGCATCCCCTAAATATAAGACAAAAATTTTGTGATGGAATGAGTTGTTTTATCTAGCAAAAAAAGACACTTTTTCTCCCTTAGCTCCAAGGTGGTTTGTGTATGTGTGTGTGTGTGTGTGTGTGTGTGTGTGTGTGTGTGTGTGTGTGTGTGTGTGTGCGTATGTTTGCGTCTGGCTGAGTAAGTTTGAAGCTGGGAGCAGATGGAGCATCACACATGAGTGAGTGATAGCCCTGATACATCTCTGGGACAAATCCCCCACCACCACCACCACATCACACACACACATAAATACACACTATATACAGCCGACATATAGAACAGCTCCGAGTAAACGTATACCATATGTGGGTCAGAGAGTCGGAGACCAAGCAGCCTTTCCCTCAACAGCACCAAGACAGACAAAGAGCTATGGTGACAATGATGGAGGAGGCGTGCACTCAAACACATAAACACACACACACACACACACACACACATATACACTCACACTCAGTGGAATGTCAGTGTGGTTGCTATCAAAACACAGTGTGTGCCTGGGCCGTGTTATTTTAAGGTCTGGGAAGGAGAGCAGATGCGATCATGAATTTTTACTATCTTTTAGTTTAGTTTTAAAGAGCTTCATTGATGTGAAATATGACATTATTTGTGTATTTTGAGAGTGTGCATAGAAGCAAGCACTGCTATGGTGAATAGTCCTTGCTTCTTAAGATTATTTCTTTATTTACAGTATCTCACAAAGTAAGTACACCCCTCACATTTTAGTAAATATTTGACTATATCCTTTCATGTGACAGTAGTGAAGAAATGACACTTTGCTAATATGTAAAGCAGTGAGTGTACACCTTGTATAACAGTGTAAATTTGTTGTCCCCTAAAAATAACACAGCAACCAGGTGAGGACTAGAAAGACAAGTGTAGTGGCCTTTTATTGTGGGCAGTTTAAGGCACACCTGTGCAATACCCATGCTGTCTGATCAGCATGTTGATATGCCTTTTGTGTACATAGAGAAAGTCTTAGATCTCTGAGTTCAGCTCGTGATGAATGGGGGCAAAAACAAAAGTGTTGCATTTATAATTTTGTTCAGTGTATATAGATGTACAGACGCTTGATGAAGAAAAGAGAGGGAATAAAGAGAGCACGTGGCAAAAGTCATTTTCTTTATTGTGAAACAAACAAATAACTACAGCAGCTCTGAGACAAAAACACACCCTTGCACATATCTCTGGTAATTCTTCCACATATTACTAACACTAAAGCACACACCTTCGAGTCGCCTGTAGCACAAAGTAGGGGTTTCAATCTCTTGTCTATCAATACCACTGCTCCATTATAAAAGTCATCTATTTTTATCTTTGTAAGGATAAACTCCTACTGTTGAGACTATTGTTCCTTTTCCAGGTATTCTATTATAGTCTGAGCTGAGATTTGGACAGAATGTAATTTAATGAGCACTTTATTCTTACAACAAGTGAGAATATGTTTTAAAAAGGGGTTTTCAGGCCACATTTTGAAGCTGCACCTGACAGCTTCTATTAAAGATCTTGAAGCTTATATCAAGCATGCGCCAATGAGTTCAAATATGTAGCCCTGTCATGCAGTGTATTCTGTCATATCAGCTTACTTGCTATGCCAATTCTTACTGACTGGCTTTGGTATTCACCCACATGTCTACGCCATGGTTATTCATGTGTGAGCCTGTGGCCTTTCACCAACAGAGCTTATAAAAGGTCACATACTCGCACACACCGCTACAGTACAGCCACACAAACATGCAGCAGACTGTGGAGGAAGAGGAGGCAAGAAAGGAGAGAAAAGGAGAGAGAGGGAACAAAAGGCTTCAGCCACATGATTCTCCCAGCACGCATGCATGCATGCATACAATATAGTGTAAACAGGGTGAAAGAAAGTGAGCAGCAAATTAAACCTATTCATCAATGTTAAGGCCTTTTAATCCTCATGCTCGCTGAAATTAAAATACCTTGTCATCGCTCTATCCCTCTATCTCTACCCATGTCTTGTATCCTCAGCCTTCCCCTGCAATGCATTTCTCTTCCTTTCTCTCATTCAGCTTCCACGTATTCATCTGTTTCCCA
>JAPMOB010245959.1:0-14253 GCA_029875015.1 Lepomis gibbosus
TTAAAAAAAACAAGAAGATCTTAATTTATGCCGCAGAGCCAGAGATAATGTCGTCTTTTATTTCACAAATTCTGTTTCCTTGTCAAAACCTGGCGCCTACATTACTTACAATGTAACCTGACCTCTGACAGTTCGGTGTGCCAAGATGTCTTTTTTTCAAAACTCAATTTGTGTAGACAAACATCTGTTTGCACCACTAAACTGAACACTGCTCTGCCAAACATTAGGCTGGATTAAAAACAAGAAGTATGCATCTCCACTACTTATACACACTAAAATACAGACTTCATTGACGTAAAGTGAAAAATTAATGTATAGTGAGGTCTGCATCAGTCTGTATCCTTGTTTTGGTCTCAGAGGCAAAGGCAAACTTTCGCCATGCAGGGGGCTGTAACTGAAATACTTGTACACAATAAGATACCAAGTTTGACGATGTGTAGTACATTTTGAAGGCAGAAAAATCTTGGGCTGCAAGTACCAAACTTGTTTTTCAGATGTTGTAGTTACAGTGTTAAGTACTACGTCTATTGAACATGCTCTCAATTAGTAACACATAACACTATATGGCACAAGAGTGAGATTCAGACTCAACGACTTGATTGTCTTTTAGCTGCTGTTTGTATGACTGAGGTCCTCCATGATTTTTATTTTTATTTGCCTTACAATAAAGACATCCATAGACCTGCGACTGGGTTGTTTCAGTTGGGCTTTTCTTTATTCATATTCCTCCCAGTGTTGTAGTTCTCTACATTCACTTCTTCACATGGGTTGTACCATGTGGAAAAGCCACATGAACACAAAGTCCTTTGTATTGTTTTTTTGTTCACTGACACCTGATTCTGTTTTTGGTGGAACAGTCTGGCTCTCTCAGTCTTGGGACTCATCGCTTGGCACTCCAAAACCCCAAAAAACATAGAACAAAAACCCCAGACTTGAATACGTTGAGGATGACTGAGCACATTCCATGTTAGTTACCATTTCCCAGAAGCAGGGAGTGAAAAAATCCTCATACGGCTCCAGGAGGCAGCTTAGCTCCCTCCCCTGCTGTAAATATTTATCCCTGAAGGGAGGGTGTATGCATGGGTAATTCACTTATTGCATGTTATGAAAAGTTTGAGGATTGCGCCATCTTTGTGTGAACCTCTTTTGGAATTTTCATTGCTGTGGTGTACTGCCTCTTGTGCCCATGCACACAACCGCAGCTGTGCAAACGTTACTGCCTATCAAAGCAATGAGAAACACAAGTAGATTCAGCCTTTTAATCTGTACCACTTCCTGGCAGACGGTCATAAAGTTGGTACGATTTCTAGTTGATGGACTGTCAGGGCGAGATGTCGACACTGATATTAAACGGTTGCCTGCCTTGGTCACACAAGCCTCAGTGTATCATGGTAGTGCTTGCAACTAGAGCCCTTTTTAGATTAAAAGTTCCAGCTGAAGGTTTTGGTGAAGAACCTCCCTCGCCTTGTTTGCTTTCCTACAAACCTTTTTTTTAACTTAAAAATATCAAAATTTCTTGTGATTTAAAATTGGGGCTTAATAATCAAACATGTCTATTTATTTCTCTTTTCCCAGACCCGCATGCAGAGCCTTCACCCTCAGCCAGGAGCCCGCTACAGGAACGTAATGGACGCCCTGCGGCAGATTGTACAGACTGAGGGTGTGTGGCGGCCAATCAGAGGTGTGAATGTGCTGGCGGTGGGGGCGGGGCCTGCCCATGCTCTCTACTTTGCCTGCTACGAGAAAATCAAGTTCTCGCTCAGTGACGCCATTCATCCTGGAGCCAATAGCCACTTTGCTAATGGTAAGATGCCTACTGATAGACACAAACAGACCTAAATAAAATGTTGCTGATATTCAAATTTACTATATATTCAGCCTAATGTTGCTAAATAGTAGATTAATTTGGCACATATGTTTCAACTTAACAACTCATTTAAAGGCATATGCTTAAAAATAAGTTTCATTTTGGTGATAACGGAGAAGGGGGGCAGGGCTCAACGTTAAACCTTTTTTGCAACTGGCCCCACCGGGACAGTCTGTTGAAACTTACTGGCCCTGCTTCCAAAAGTTATTTATCTGTGTTCCAATAAAACCAGGGACCATAAGTTGTTATGCTGTTAACTTGTTTAATCGGTTATTAAATACATCCTGGATATAGAAAAATAAACAAAAATGTAATCAGTTAAAATTTAAAAAAATAAATAGGTAATATTTAACAAAACCATTTACTTTTAAAACAAATCATACAAACAGACTCAAACATGACGTGCTCTCTCTCTCCTGCCGACAGCTATTTAATAAAAAAAATGTAGCTACATAGAGCAGCATACAAGTCACCTCTATCCTGACTGACAGATCGCCATGGTAGCAACTCAATGAACATCATGCTGTGTTGATGAATACTTTAAACTAGCGATTGGGACAATAAAGTCATTATGAAAGTGTTTACTGAGGTAATAATTCGACTGAGAAGTAGCAAGATTTTACCGTTATTTCTAAAGGAACCGGACCTCTTTTTGCAACCAGCGGACTCGCCCCCTGCTGGCCGTTAGAGAGACTGCAGTTTTCAGTTCTGTCTTTGTGGTTTCACTTTCAGACCCAGGTTGCCACTTGATTAAGATTAGAGAAATAACATTTGACAACCACTCATAACGTAACTACAAATCTGGATTGGACAACGGTGCGCGCCAAGAGCTACAAAGTAACTGCAGGATGTTGTTTCTAATTTATTTATTTTTAAATACTAATGTTTTTGCACTGGTTCGATCGGGCTGGTGAGTTTCTAGTTCAACTGTCCCGATGTTACTTTTTACTGGCTCCGGGCCATCGGGCCACCGTTGTTGCCGAGCCCTGGAGGGGAAACTTGATCTCCTCGTGGTTGAGGCTTTAACTTCCTCTTCACTGTTTGCTCGGTTCTGCAGGAGTGGCGGGCTGCATGGCCACAGTGCTTCACGATGCCATCATGAACCCAGCTGAAGGTAAAACCTCTTCTTCTTTGCTTATGACAGCTCACCTGAGTCACACACACAGACATGTGCATACATTCAGCACAGTGAAGACTTGCTGTTAGTCTATTTATAGAAGCTCTCAACCTCAAGACCATTATAGAAAATCCTGATGGTGCTATTCTACCATCAGGACACTTGGTGGAGCTACAGACCTGGAAACCTAAATGTTAATGCAACAAACAAATCAGTCTATCAGCAGCACAATTACCTTGAAATATATATTTATAAAATTATTAGGTTTATTATTCATCAACATTATGTGTTTGACCATTGTTAATATTTACAGGATAAGCTGGTGGATTGATGGATAATAAGATTAGCAGGACATTATGATGAGTGTCTTACTGAATGTGATTGTGCATCAATTTAATATAATTTTAAAAACATGTATTGTTTAATTGATAACTGATTGTTTTCAGTCTATTTATGGAACTTTTGTCCCACACATTTCATCCATTGTTAGTACTGTTGGTATTAAAAAAACAAATAATGTTTTAGAGACAGAGTTAGGATGTACTTCCTTTCCAGTGGTCATGTCTTCGTCCCAGTTCTTGATTTCAGTTCCTTGTCTGAATGTGGAATTGTGTAAAATATATTCCCGATGTTTTTTATTCTTAATTTCCCCTCTTACCTCTCTTTGTCTCCTTCAGTTGTGAAACAGCGAATGCAGATGTTTAACTCTCCTTATCGTGGCGTGCTTGACTGTCTGGGGTCTATGTTGAGGCACGAGGGCCCGGCCGCTTTCTATCGCAGCTACACCACCCAGCTGACCATGAACGTGCCCTTCCAGGCGTTCCACTTCATGACCTACGAGTACCTCCAGGAGCTCCTCAACCCCCACAGACAGTACAACCCTTCCTCTCACGTTGTGTCCGGCGCGCTGGCTGGAGCTTTGGCCGCAGCTGTTACCACTCCCCTCGACGTCTGCAAGACCCTCCTCAACACACAGGAGGCTCAGGCCATACATGTGATCCAGGCCGATGCAGCGACGGCGGCCGGAGCGGTGGGAGCAGCGACTGCTTCAGCCCCTGTCAGTCGCCACATCTCTGGTCTGGGCGAAGCTTTTCGGACTGTGTACAGGATGGGAGGCATGCCGGCCTTTTTCAAAGGTGTCCAAGCCCGGGTCATCTACCAGATGCCCTCCACAGCCATCAGCTGGTCTGTCTATGAGTTCTTCAAATACATCATCACCAAGCGCCAGCATGAGAGGAGGCTGCGTGGAGATCGTGATGGAGACAAATAAACACATGGCAGTGGGATTAGGTATCAGCAACACAAAGGTTTATTGCAACGTACCGATCGCCGATATCGGTATTGATTTCTAAACACCGGAAGGTTTGAAAAGCTCCAGAATTTTACATTCTTTGAGCAAAAATAATACTCTTATTTTCTTTACTGAGAAAGGCTCAGTCTGATCTAGTTCATAGCAGGTGAGGATGTGTACACCTGTTAGAAGACAGCTTGTCTTGAATGCTTTCTTTTTACATGTGGGGTTGACAAAATGTTCCTCAGTACCCATCAGTAAGAGAAGGGTCTTGAAATTGAGACAGACAGGAAGTCCTGGTATCCTAAACTCGCCTCACTAAATAGTAATGCTTTAACTATTTTTCACTTTAGTGTTCCACTTGACAAACTCCCTCTATTAGCTTTCGAAGAGTAAATTATTTAAGGAAGTAAAAGCAAAGTTGATTTTGGCAATTTGAACAAAGAAACGTTCACTTCCCCTCACCCACCTACAGTGCAGTTTGTTTGTGTTTAGTTTTGTTTTGGCCTTGAACTTAAGTACATAGGATGAAATAACTGTGACTCTGAGGTTAAAGTGCTGACTTTGAGCTTTAATTTAAGTGTTTACATTCACTTCCAATGAACTGTGTAGAAATTGTAGCATTCTTTATACATACCCCCAAACAGATAAATGGGAAAGCACTCAAATACCCTTAAAGCTGAAAAGCCACACTGTAACCTCATAGTTACAACCCAGTGTGTTTGAGCACAGAGCCAAAACAAAAATGTATCCTTATCCAAGCACTTAAAAACTGCACTGTAAACTGGGTTAATACCCCTCTGAACTGTTGCACTTCTGGAAGGTATTACTACCGTATCACTTCTGACCACAGGGGGGTGCACAGCTCTACTTCCATACCAAACACTGGGAAACAACTGCTGGTTACAAAAATCAGCAATATTAGATTAGTTTCAGTGGAGTGTTACTGAACACGAGCACAGGTATTCAAAAGAAAGAACAAAAATAATTAAGTAATGACAGTTTGTTTTAAATTTTAAAAAATTCCTCTGTCATGTGGGCAACACACAGCGCGTTATTTATATATTTTCAAATTAGTTTTGGATAGAAAATACTTCGGTATTGAATACTTGAGTGGAGCAGGTGTGTGAGTGTGTGTGTGCGCGCGTGTGTGTTACAGTGAGTGGATGAATGGAAAGTCATAGACCTCAGTGGTGACTGAGCAGATTTGATCTCAACACAGCCTAACTGAGTTATCCACTTTGTGTTGTCCTTCAAAGGTACAAACACAGTAACGTAAAGTTGGGCCAAAATACTGTACCGTTAGCATCAGACCACAGTAAAATCTCCTTTGAAGGACAATATGAAAAAAAGTTATCTCATTAACAATGTCAGTACTTCAGTATCTTTTCACCAAGTGCATTCAAATCCACGCACACCTGAAGGCTGCAGATGATCTAAAACAGCATATCCATCACATGGAAGATGCCACATACTGTGTCTGAAACATTTAATGCAGCAAAAAATTAATGCATCTTTTTAAAAATTCAACTCCTTGGTTAACAAAATGTAAACACTCATACAAACTGGAACTTTTCATATTTCATACAGAAAAGTGTTTATGAACTAAGGATTTTTCTTCATATTTAAAGTTTTGGAACAAGAATATTTTATTACGGACCGAATGAAACAGGCTAAAGTATGCACCATAGACCGTCACTTTTTTGTTTTAGTTTTGTTATTTTACACCACACAGCATCCAAGCACTTAGTAGCAACTTTTTTTGTCACTGTTAGGATAAAAGAAGTAAGGTTGACATTAAAACAAGTGCAGAGAATAAACTAACCTTACTTACTACACATGCCTTCAATTAGCCGCCATGCATCCAACGCACAACTACTACAAAGCAATCCTCAGATAGAAATGTAATATTGTGTATTGAAGCCATAAAACGGGATGAAATTGTACATAAAAATATATAAAGATATGAACAAATATAGATAAGCCCAAACTCTCTAACCAGCTAAGTTTTGAAGCTAACCTGTGTGTTGAATTATACAAATATGAAACTACAAGTTTTTTCAAGAACGCGCTGTAAAAATTCAGGTTTTTGTAGAAAGCGCCTGAATTCCTCACCTGGAAGGTAGCGACAAAGGAAAACCTGGATTATTTAAAATTCAGACAAGACAGTATGTGTGAGGAAATCATTCGCTGGGTAAACAGTATTTTTAAAAAAAGTTATCGTACGAGTTTAACTCATGTGAAGCAAACTTTCAAGATTGGGAAACCAAAGACTGAGAGCAAAGAAGAGAAGAACTGGTGGTTTGTCAGATCACGACACTAATGTGAAATGCCTGAACACTGAGAGCGACACCTGTATTTTGTGAATTGTAAATAAACTCGCTAAGGCAGCTCCTCGCAGAAGCAGGGTCTTCTCTTGGTGCTGGCTCTCCAAGCGCTGACAGAACTGAACTTTGTCTACTTGTTTTACTTTCCCTCTCCTTCCTTTCTGTCTGAATGATGCAACAAAACTAGGTACTTGGTCAACATATCGAACATATAGAGACGCAAGTCCAAATTATCAGGTTTGATTGAACTTTTTGAATAATTGGGGAGGTAGTGTGGCTGCAGCTGAATGTTTAGCAGAACTTTACCCCCCGAGAGTCCTCTAGTTTTTTGTTTGTTTCCCAAAACTCACAGCTGATTATATTACATGTAAAAATTTATCTCAGCTAGAAGCTAACTACAACACAGGACACAAATGTTTTACTTTATCCCAAAAAACAACACTTTGAAAAGCACAAAGCATTTAGTTGCAAACTGAGTTGAGAAGGTTAGGCTCTTTAGAAATTTTTAATATTAATAGTTACTCGATTAAATGATTGTCAGAAATTTTGAGAAATCATCAATTTGTTTAATTTATCAAGCAAAAATTCCAAAGATTACCTCGGTCCAGCTTTTACATTCCAAGGATTTGCTGCTGCTCTTTACCGTAAGTGATAATAAATGTTATATGTTTGGTTTTTTTTGATTGTTATTCAGACAAAAGGAGCAATTAGATGATGATTACAAAATTCTGATGAGCATTTTTTACTATTTTCTCAAATTCTATAATAAATGGGAATGTATACTAAAATTATACTTTTTTCAATACGTACGTTTGATTGACGTCTATAAAGTTCAACATTTTTTAATCTTGTGTAAACGCAAACAGCCGTACAAGAACTTTAGCTTAAACAACTTTTTTTTTATTTAATCAAAATTTAAACCTAGCAAGTAAAAAGGAAAAACACCTTTCATCAAATCTTACCAGTCATTAAATGGCAATTTTTAGCACTGGTGTTTTATGACCCCTTTTGGGCAGCACCAAAAGAGTGTTGAGGTATGATACATTACCTTAGCAATTAATTATACGTTAGTATCAGATACTGTTAAAAGATAAACATGTGAAAGACAACCAACTAAAGTATTATGCAGGTGTCAGAACCGACCAGCAGGAGTCGCCAATATAGGTGCAACCATGAAACGGGCCACAAAGGCCGCCTAATCTGTTGGTTGGCACACACACAGCAATGTTAAGATAACCAATAAGAATGATGGACAACACCACAAAGACAAGACCCAGACTGCAAAAAACCCCACTAGATTTATAGCAGCTGATGTCATTGATATTAACTCGCACAATAGTTATGTGTTTTGCTCAATGCAGGAAACTTCTTGATGGAAACTACAGAAGGCCAAGGTGAGACAATCTTTTTAAATGTTATTATTTTGTAATGATGGAACAATACCTTAACTAAAAGATTTATTGTGTTTAATGCATTAATTAAGATGCTCCAGGTTTCTCAAATGTGAACATTTGCTTTGTTCTGTTTTATATTGTACATTTTAATATCTTGTGGACTGTTGTTCAAAGTCATCAAGTTTTAGCACCTTGTGCTCTGAACTGGGTAGATGTGTAATTTGCATGTTAAAGACCTAATAAATAATACATTAACAGGTGAAAATAATTGATCAGTTAATCAGTAATACAAATAATCAGTAGCTTTGTCACTATAACCAAAAAAAACATAAACTCATTTCAGTTCAACAGTCATGATGTCGTAACATAAATAAAAACTGATTGCTCAGTGGTGGAAGAACAGCAGTAGCTTTGTTTGAAATAACAAAATACTTATTGTGTGTCCTCTCAGGCCTCCTGTTGATAAACTGGCCTTTGCGGTTTTCTGTAGAGATAAATCTTCCATGCTGCCTGGTTGAAAACTGACAGGCCTCCACCGAGAGACACAAGCAGCCTGAAAGAAGCAGCACCTCCACCTTCCCTCTCCAGCAGATCACGTTTCACTCGATGCCCCGTGTTTGTTGTCATTCCCGGCGGCCTACAAGCTAAAATGTTGTCTTTCATGTCTCCCATCTAACTTCACCCCCAGCCACCCCTTTCCCCCCTCTGTTGTCCTTTGTGCTCTGAAACGTAAGACGATCCGTTTAGTCGGACAGGAAGGTCTTGGCAAGTGAGGTCAGGCCCTCGTCTGGAGGGCGCATGGCAGCAGGTCTGGTCAGAGCCAAGGTCAACACCAGGCGTGTGTGTGTGTGTGTAGATGAAATACAAAGACGAATGAGATGCCAGAAAACCCAACTCACCTACCCAGAGGATAAATGTGAGTATGTGTAGCTGGAAAAGACAGAAGAAGCAGAGATTTGAAACCAACACACTTCCCTGTGACCTTCTCAGTTTGATAAATGGTGTTTCCTTGTTGTTTAAATGTGGGATGACTTTCTAATCTCTCCATCTGTGACGCTCCGCCTGCAGATCACACAAATAAAGGCGATACTTCATATAACTGCTGGGATTAGTATAAACAGCATTAATCATAATTCAGTTTGGTAATGTGGCATATCGCAGCCTTAGTGCCCCCACGTGCCAGCATGTTTTACAGTTGGACCACTCCAGAGGAAAACACCCTGAAACCCACCTAAGATGATAGAGTTTATAAATAGTATAATAAATTAAAAATTAGTACAACATTTACACAATTTTTGACTGTTTGCTTGTTAGATTTGAATACTTTATATGGACTAAAACAAAATATAAGAATGCCACCAACTTAAGCAACTTCCTTGCCTCTCAAGTTACTGGCCACATCTTTATGAAATGTAGTGTGAATATTCCTGATCCCCAGAGGACAAATGCTTTTGGGGATTCCCCAGACCTTTCTCTATCTGCCAACATCATGCCAAAGTAGTTGCATATCTTCACAAGTTCTCTGAAAATCTAATAGGTCGATTACTCTCTTTGACTTTCCAAAGCTTAAATGCTGGTGATTTAGATTTAGATTAGATTAGATTTTTCTAGCAGACATGTTTTTGCCCTACAACCCTAAGGCAATGACAGTGTTAGCATGCTGAAGTTCAGTCTAACATTTTTAATACTTCATGGTGGAGCTAGAGGCAAAATCAGAGGATCACTTAAGTCATCAGTACCCATCATCATCATCATCTTGAGACCATGAATTTCTGTAGAGAATTTCATTGCAATCCTTCCAATATCTGTTGAGATATTCAGTCTGGACTAGCTCTTAAGAATACTGCAGCCTCAAGGAGTCGTTTGCTCCTTTCTTTGTGATTTGTCAATACAAATAATTTGAATGAATAAAAAATGCTATGAAAACTTATGCAGACAACTTTCCACTGAACCAATAAAGTGGTCTATTTGATGCAAAAGATATTCCTTACATTTCATTTTGAAGGGAAGTAACGATGTAAATAAGAAGTTTCGCAACTAACTTTTCTTCTTTCTGAGGAAAAAACCCAGTTTATTTTTAAATAGACGCACAGATGTGTGCGCAAGATACCAATTCTTGAATCCATATTCATGTAACAAGGTGCTGCAGTGCGGATCAGCTTACCGCTGCAGCATTCAGCATTCAAAATGATGTTGATTTTCAGTGGTAAAGAGGCAGAAAACATATCTGCGGATAGGGTGTGGCAATAAAAATCCAGGCGCTCAACTGGATGGTATTAGCTCATTAATCAACATGAGCTACTACAACACAAAAATGAGCATGCATTGTCTCCTTCGAGTGTATTCGTGTATGTATTAGACCATATTTACTAAAGGCTTTTTATTTTTAACCTCCCACTTGAGTTGAGTTGGGATTTTTTTGCCACACCCTGCCCATGGATGAAGGCCCAATTTTTTCCTTTTTACAATAACTATTAACCTCCCTCCAAAAGCACCCGTGGGTGTGGGTGACACCACCAGTGTGCCGGTTACCATTTTTTTCTTCATACCAGTTCAAATTTCTGCAACACATTCAGTTAAAATTAGCTGACATGCATCTTTTTCACACTGTACATTTAAGTATCCTGGTAACAACCATGATCTTGTACTGTTCTTCAGCTTAATCAGCTGTCTTGCTCAAGAGCACCTTGCTATCAGCTGCTGATGGATGCGCAGGCGTTACTCATTCACTTCTCCTGCCCAGATTTTCCCAGCTGGTGCAGTACTCACATTAATGATTCTAATGATTTTTAGTGAGACACACACTGCAATTTATGTATGTTAGTGTAAACCCTGACAGTTTAGGATAAATCTTTGTGGGTAGCATTGGATAAACACTGTGTATACATGTATCTTCCCAGAAACATAATGTTTTTGACCCAGAAAGCTGCACCAGTGAATGGATAAATGTGGATCACAGCATAAATATTTAGATATCTTCGGGCTGATGAACGAGCTATAGTCGTTCTCTTGGCTGGCCTTACCCCTGTCTCCCTCTCAGGACACGGGAAACCAGTTAAAAAGACATTTCCAAACATCCCCGTCCATTGCGAAATCTATTACGCTGACATCAGTAAGCATTACAGCTCACAAGCTAAGAAGACATTGTGCAGTCTCTGAAGAGCACTTTACACTAAAGCTTGTAGGTGTCAAATTTTCAATTGGTGGATATCTCATTTAAGAGCCAAACTCCCACATGCTGCGATCCACAGATATCAGCACAAAGTTTACAGTGATGTTCAGCAGAGTTTTAACAAATATGGGGTTTAAATGTTGCCGTTTATCAGTTTAATGCAGAGCTATTGGTGTAGGAAACAGCAACAGGTTACTAAATGGAGAAAAAACATTGTACGATTCACCTTGTCAGACTCATCTCATGCATGCCCATCCATCTGTGCTGTATATTGTCAGCCTGTAGGCTCGCTCACGCCAACATTTGAAACTGTGAAATTTTGTGGCAACATCAGTTCATTCCTCTGGACTCACTGCAGTCAGTTGATCCACTCACAGGGGCGAAGGAAATCCGCAATCCCAGTTTTTGCAAACTGTTTAACTGCGGTATGTACGCTTGACAGAACTGACCTTTGATAGAACAAAGAGATGGAAAGTCCAAAATGGAGGAAGCTATCGTAGTTTATTAGCTGTGTTATGAGACTCCTATTTCATAAATATCTGCAAACCATTCCTCCTCTATAGTTTATACTCTGACAGAGGAGGTTAAATGTAAGTGGATGGTGCTAGATAGCTAAAAAGTTATGATCGCTTCAAAATGGAGGATTTGGAACTCTCCAGTGGTCTGCACCTTCAGATGTCAGCTCTGTCAAGACGGCTTGCTTTTTGGTCACCCGTGCAAATTCCTGTGTTAGTGACAGATGAAATAGTTGCCGTCATGATAACTTTCCAGAGTTGAAAAATCCTGTCTGTGAGTATTATAAACTGCCGCTGAGTGTTTTTGAGTCTGATAAACCTTCAAATTCACAGCTCTGTTCTCAGACTTCCTGGATTGTATTGTATGTCCCACCAGTGCCTGAAGCAACATGCCCCCACTAACGCAGCAGCCCTTTGCATTGTTTGAACGCAGGGCTGATTTTGGACTGAATGCCCGCAAAGGCAGGTCCTGCTTTATCACCTACTGTTGCATAATTTTAAACTAATTTGGTTTATTGAAATTACCAGACAGCAAATCTGGATTCGAGCATTATTCCTGAATAACAAAATTGTACATATTGCAGGAGAGGGGGGTAAATAGGGTACCAGCAGCTCATTTTTGCCCTGGGGCCCTCAGGCAGGTTATCCGGCTGTGAGAAGTGGTTCTGAGCAGCAGCGGTTGTAGCAGTAATCATGGGGCTAGGATTATCGGTAGGGTTAAGTGTTGTGGTACTGTTAGTTATTAGTAGTAGCTGCAGTAGGAGTAGCAGTGACAGGAGTTGTAGTAGCAGTAATAATACTGTAATATACATGTTGAGGGACCTCTGCTATAAGTTGTCTCTGTGTGTGAATGCAGCCTGTCTGGGCCTGTCAGTACTCAGCACTGCAGCCGGAGCAGCTCATTGATCATCCTCTGATAGGCGGAGTGTTGCTCCTTAATGACCAATCATAAGAGCATATGAGTGGAGGCAGCAGCATAGACAGCAACTTCTGCAACAACATGTGGGCGTTATGACAGAAACAGAGAGCGAGCCAAGAAACACTGTGAACTGATATAAAAGACTCTGAGTGAGATGAGAAACATTAACACATGCTTTTTTTTATGAGACTCAGTAGAGCACTATAGTATTTTCTGTGAGACACTGAGTGCAATTAAAGTAAAGCTTTAGTACCCATGTTAGTGTAATGCACTTTTCTCTACCTGTTAGAGACATAATTTACATTTTAATAGACTTATTTTCACATCGTAGGTTGATGAGGACAAGCTGATAATGCAGACATCAGACATTTAAGCTAAGTGGTACTTATTTAAAGCTCCAGGGTGTAACACATTTTAAAGCTTTAATATTTTAGCAATGAGCTCATAGGCAATGTTTTTGGTAATGTTTTCATCTTTTGGGTAAGACCTTTAAGCACTATTACATTTTTCTAAAATGGAAAACAAACATGTCCATGCTTCAGTTCTAAACAGAGCTTCTGCTCTGTTAGTGGTGAAAATAGTTTAGTTTCTGTGTTACTGTGCATTCAGACCAAACGCAATTTATTCCTCGCAACGCTTTCCTTTTCCTTCCTCTCAGCACTGAGGGGGTTAAGTGTGGTAATAAAATGTGTTGGTGTGGTAACTTCATACATGTTTGGTTTAAACTTAATCAAACAGATGACTGATCACTTTTGGGAATTTTCCACTGAATCTTCTACAACGCTGACTAGCCGTTCGCTCATAGGCTAAAACAAAAGGCCTATTAGACCTAACAATGATTTATTTCTCTTTAACAAACTAATAAAAATCACACTCTGGTTTTTAGTTGTGCAGTAACAAGATGATTGCTTTACCTTGAAACACACATATTAATAGATGTGTTTTAAAATAAGAAAGATTTTTTCTCTAAATTTAAACTTTCACACAATGAATGTACATATTTTATATTGTATTTTATTGCATCTCTGCACTCTGAGCAGAGGAACAATTCAAAACTCAGTGTTAACCACTTTAGAAGAAGTGTTTCTTTATGTTTTTAGTGCAAAATCCCAATTTTATACTCTGAAATGGACTAAAGCCTGACTGGATGGGAACAGACAGGAAGACACTTCAGTTGGTGAAAGAAAGAAACTCTCTCATTTAGTTTGCTCAGCCTTTCTTGAAGCTCAGCAAAGTTTGATTTAAAAAAACCGACTTGATTAATAATCAATTCATCGTTTTAGTCAGTTTTTAAGCAAAAATGTGAAAAATTAGCAGGTTTAATCTTCTCAAATTCAGAAAATGCTGCTATTCTATGTCATTTATGACAGAAATAAAGAGTTGTTTTTTACAATTTCTTGACATTTGATAGACTAAACGATTAGTCTATTAATCATGAAAATAGTCATCAGATTGGTCGATAATGAAAGTAATTGTTAGTTGCAGCCCAACAATGAAGTTATCGAAATTCATATTATGGTTAATGTTAGCCTTCTGGGGCATGAATTCAATTCAGTAATATTTAAATAGCAACAGAAGTTTTTTCATTGGCCTTTTCATATAGAGCAGGTCTGCTCTTTGTAATATTATTCCCACCATCAGCAAGCACTTG
>JAPMOB010245964.1:0-16095 GCA_029875015.1 Lepomis gibbosus
AATGTCAAGTTGGCACTTTCTCACCAGTTACCAAATTTATGATAGCTCAGTTACAGGTTTATTAAACCAGTGATATCCAGTGAACTTTAGCCATGTAAAGTAAATTTTCCATTAAAAATAAAACATGTTGAAAGTTTTTAGGGGCATACAATAGGAGCAAGTAGAGACCTATTTATCCTCTTGGAAAGTGGAAAAGAGTTTTCTGCCCAGACTTGGGTGATGTTTTTGACTGGTTTGAAGTCATGTGCTTGGCGTTTTTCATGGGCAGTCAATCCACTGTCTCCTGTTTCCTGGCCTCTGCTAGCAGCCCCTATACTCAGGGACCGGCCCGTGTGGCTAGCGCCAGAAAACAGGACCTTGACTGACACCTCCAGTTTTAAAAGGTTGACTTTGCTACTCCCACGGGCCCAGTTCTGCCAGAGGAAAGCTTTTCAACCAAGCGTGGATGAGAATGGAGTACAGAGAGGAGTGTGTGTGTATGTGTGTGCGTATTTGTGTGATTGTATGATTTGGGGTGAGCGAGCGAATGTGTTTGTGGATACATGTGGAGTCAGGGTCTGTCTTCTTTTGTTATCTATCTCAGTTGTGCACTTTTATTTATGCTTATGGTTGTACTCCTCTCTCAGTCGGCTCTATCCTCCACCCTGGTTAAGACTGGTAAGCCTTAACAGCTGTATGATCTGTGAGTGCTTAGTACCTTACTGTATTCCATTTATCTCTATACACTCCCACTTTAATTTGGCTGGACAAGGGAGGATGTATTCAAATGCCGACCGTCATTTTGATGTACAGCCAGAGTTGCCTGACTGTAGATGACCAGTGTTACTTGTCTCTGAATGTCTATAAGACAGGTGGTTGCTCCAGCCTTTGCCCCAGTCTGAGTGTCAAACTCAGATTGATATTGCAGCGCCGTTTTAAACCCTCTATGCCTGCCCAAACTGTAGCTTTGAACTCAAGCTGGTCATATTCTTTTATTACACTTGAGCTTTTATAGTCCAATATTTATCCCGTTCTTACGCAAGCACCAGCTAAGACCTGATATTTCAATCCTTGCCTTAACATTACCTCGATCTAATTACGTGCTTACGTGCTAGTTTTATTCTCAGGCACTAAGCCATAAACACAATCCCCCAAAAAAGTCCAGTAGTCCAGGACACTGCCTGTTTCCCTTCCTCTAGATGACACTTAAGATGAAGCTTTAATGTTGTGAAAGATTCTGTCTGTACAGCCTTAGCGCCGTGTCACTCCACCAATCTCTTGACTAAACGTATACAGTAAGTGATTGTTAAACTATTGTTGCAATTCCTGTTCTCTTTTCTTCCCATTTTATCTTAAAGCAAAGCTGAGTGAAACGGTTTGTTCCCAAGGCCTGGCTCCACTACTCCTTGGGGTGGGACCAGTGGTGTGGGAAGTCTATTGTAGTGCAGTAACAAGTTCTTTGTGTGACATTTTCCTTGGCGTTGACATTCAGAGGGGAATAGGAAGACGGGTCTGTGGACGCTACATTCTGCATGACATGTAAAGGGAAAGGGTATTAAGAATGGGGGCCGAGGTATTTGAACGTGCAAAGGGAAGGACATTTACACAGAACGTGACAAGGACACACTATGGTGGAGCAGCTCTTTCATATTTCACTTTATAACATTATGCTGTACACCAGGTTGAATCTGTGTCTGCTGGTTACAAAGCTATCCACTGGGCCAGTGCTATTGAGGTTGAAGAGTAGTCTGACAATGTGTTGGACAGGGAATAATACATCTTGGACAAGTGTCTGCTGACACAATGGGTATGGCATCTTAAAATAATTTTATTTAGATCTATGCAATCAAAATTTAAAAAAAATTCTAAAGAGGATATCATATCTCTTACACTACATGGTCTTGTATGTCGTTCTAATGTTGCCTGAAGTAAACAATGTCATCCACAACAGTGATTGTGTCATTAACATGCTACAAGGGTTACTACAACAAATTTGATTTGCTTTTTTGACAGATGAATCAGAGGGAAATTCAGGTGAAGAACAGAACGTGCGCTGTGGCTCTGACTGACTCTGCACACAACATCTGGCTGCAGGAGACCAGCAAAGGCACACAGGACTGGATGCAGCAGGTGAAATAACTGCACATGCTCAAATGCACAAACACATACTGAAACAAAGACACTGCAAAGTGTACAGGGGTCCATTCATGAGCTCCCCTGTCGTCATGTTAATTCACCCAGCGGTGAGCTGAGGTCTCTCAGGTTTTGCTCCTCTCTAATTTCTCTCTGCACAAACCCGCTGACCTACACAGGTATCCCTGACCAACAGCTAGCCTTAGAAGTCATAGAGAACCATTGTTCACATGTTTTCCCTCTCTCGCTTTTTTTTGTCACCCCCTGCTTTTTCTCCATGGGTGCATGTCAATGAATAACTAGGACAGTTAACCCTTGATGGTTAGTGTGTATGCGGCTGGGCGTATGCATATGTGCATTTGTGCTTGTGGATACGATGTGAGATAGAATGCACGTGCACATGTGCATTTGTGTTAGTTTCATTTTAGCACTTGCCCTTTCTGGTGTGACCTCTGCGCCATACGTAGCACCTGGGCTCACTCAGTATGCACATACAGATGAGGACCATCCAAGACCAGAGCTGCTTGATAGCCAGAGATGCAAATGGCAAATGTCATGCACAAGCACACACACACACACACACACACACACACACACACACACCATACCTTCATTTGTATTACATCCTCTTTTTTATCCCTTGCCTTTTGTTTTTGCTATTTCTGTCATCTCCCATTTGGCTTGAGTGTTTGGTTTAGTGTGTGTTACTTGTCTGTGAATCTGTGTTAGTTTGAGTGGTGGGGATTCAAGGTTGCACCGCCCCCCTTCTCCTTGTCTGGCATTTCCTATTTTTGATTCATTTAAGGGATGTTCAGGACACCACATAATTACAATATTAAGTGATTTTCTATTTGTGATGATTACCCAGAACAATAAATCTGAAATAACCTTCTTTGTCCAGTCAGAGGAAGGGGAAAGGCAAGGATTTACTCTCTCATACTCATTAACCGACTGTCCTTTTTTGGCTGAATTAAGAGAAGAGCCTACCTAATTAAAGGACATTTTTCTAAAGGGGAACATTCGCACACCTATGCTATGCCCTTCTCAATGATACAGTACAACAAAAAAGCTAATTTAGAGGAGATGTTTACATCTATAGATTTTACATACTAGATTTCTTATGCTTGCAGCCTTATGTTTTTTTTTCTTAAATTCTTAATTCTATGCCTTACCAGCATAGTTTCGGGCTTACTATTCTAAAAGAGTACTCTTTACTTGTTGCTTATTCCAAAGCAATGTTTATACTATGCATTTCTCTCAGTGATCATTAAAGTCATTATGTAAATCATTACAATTTTATTTAACATTTACAAAAATTGTCTGAAAACCAAAAAACTTTTATTAAATTTTCAGGGAAGCAAACAGGGTTGATTCCTATTGTTCTTGCCATCTCACTAATAGAAGACTGGTGCTTACATTATTTTAACACAAAAATGTTTTGACCTTTTATTGTCTCTGTTAGTTTAGTATCAGATGAGGACAACTATAAACAATAAATACTGTAGATCAGTGCTAATCGTTGGCATATATATTATTTATGGATATGTTAACATCCAATTCATATTGAAAGGGGAACTAACAGAAATGATGTCTTGTATTTCAAAACTGACACCTTCAATTTGTTACTCAAAATCTGTATTTCATCATGTCAGCTTCAGGATTGAGGTGAATCCAAAATCTAATCTGTCCTAGTCATTTACATTAGTAACCAATGCTGCGTGTGTGCAGTGATTCAACAGGTCCCTTTGTGTTCCACCCAATATGCTAATTCCATGGCTCTGGGCTGATCTCGGGGTTTCTATCATTTGCTCAGTTTCCTGATGTTTGGCTCTGAATCACACAACCTGAAAGTACATGCACTTGTTGGTACAGTGCAAAACAAACACAGACAAGCACACAGACACTGACATTAGATGCACATTTATATCGATAACTAATTCACAGCTGGATCTTGAACATAAACAACACTTGCAATGCACACTAAGGTACAGACATACACAACACACACACACACACACACACCTGGAGGGCACAGAGGGGAGCTATCAGTGAACCTGGATAATGCCCTGAGTGGTGTATAAATATGGGTGCATGTGAGATTGGCGCACCCCACCAGTGCACTGCTCTGTTCTCCTCGGACAGCAATAATTCCCTCCCTCTGGGGTTCAAGAGGTCACTGGATGGTGGGATGGAGCGAAGAGGATAGTAAAAGAGAGTAGATGGGATTTAGAGATCAGCGCCTGCTGGGCTAGGTTATATAGAGCAAATGGGTCAGACGAGGGGTAACTGACGTCACTGCTGGGAGACAAAACATAGAGTCATGGTGAGAGAAAAGAAACAAGAGGGGGAATAAGCAAAGGCAGAGATAGAAAGACTGATCCATTGACTGAGACAGAAAAAGAAATAGGCAAAGAAATAAAGTATGAGAAATGTGAAAGCACAAGGTAAAGCTCTGGAGAAGAAAAACAAAAAGACAGGTATATATGATATGAATGGAGTGAATACAGATGGAGGAGAGGAGATGAAGAGATGTACGTGGAGATAGATGAGTAGCATAGTGAGGAGAAGTGAGTGAGAAAGAGAAATGCGAATGATGGTGTACAGCTGGCAGCCTGTCACAGTCTCCAAGGTGTCTCCTGTCACTGTGCTGGCCTGCTGTCACACTCTAGTGGCCTGCCCAGAGCGCACACACACACACATATACAGACATACACACACACACACACACACTACAGAGTACACTATGGTCATGAATAAACCATCCTAATCCATAGAGATTATACAGCAACTGGAGGAGATGGGAGAGAGACAGTTACTGAGAGAGGGAGCAAGAACTGATACTAAGGACTACTTTCTGAGAAGTTAGTTTGCAGGCTGTCATGTGTGTTATAGTCTTGTACACTTTGCAACGTAAAGGCGCTGTGTGTGTATTCCTGTACACTTACTGTGTAGTGGATATGGACACCTATGAGAGACCTATTTGGTCCTGATGAAGGCTCCATTAGATCACCCTGCCATCAGCCGAGTGCAGTGTTTTGTGTGAGTGTGTGAGTGTGTGTGCGTTTGTTGTTTATGTGAAAGAAGCAGGCTGGCTTCCACTCTGTCTTGCAGTAGGCAGCAGGTGGTGGATTGCATACACACAACACACAGATACACATAACAAAGAAGGCCTTAAAAGCATCTCTTAGAGGTAGAGGGGTAAAGCTGAAACCTGCTTGTCATTTACTCCCTCAAAGCACACTGTTCGCTTAATGGTTAGCTTAGTGTTAGCCTCTAACTCACCACTTTAAAGGAACTTTTAGAACTATGTTTCTGCATAATATTGGTGATGGGATTTTAGTGAAACAAAATGCACTATGCAACAATGTATCTTACTGTGTGTGTGCTTGGGTACATGTATGTTTTCATATCCAGCACAAATCCACACACAGAGACGCAGAGCAACAGAGGTGGGGGGAGAGTCAAATCTGTTTACATGTTTGTTTCTCTGTCTGCCTTTACTTCAATGGCACCATTGATCGGCAGTCGAGCTGCTTGAAGTGATGATGCTATGCGTCAGAGGCAGCCGATGTGATGTGCCATCCTTTTGTCGTATCGCCCTTCTCTAATCCCAGCCAGCAGGCCTTGCCTTTATGTGACTGCTGTTATGCCTGCGGTCTCCCACAGCACTGGGGCTGTGTGCATGTGTATGTGTGTGCATTTATGCAAGAGTTTGTGTTCACATGTGTTTTGTTGCCTTGACAAATCTATTCAAACCCTGGCCTCCCTGCCTCCATTGGTGGTAATGGTGGAGGTGAAGGGGGAGGGAGGAGGGCCCTTTGAAAGACTCCCCTCCTTCCCCTCCATCCAGCCGCCTTCAGCCCACTGCTCCACAGCCCAGCTGACATCTTCCTTGAGACAGGCTGAATGAATTAAAGGAGATACAATGAGACACTTGATGTAGCAGTCAAGGAGCCCCACAGCTTCTGTGCCTCTCTACACTGCACTGCCCTCAAGCCCAGGCTCAGAGGAGAGCACATCTAGGGCAAAGCAAAGGATCTAAAAATACACAATATGCCACTATTTACCAAGATGACTTGTCATTTTCCCCCAACACTAAACTCCCCCATCCTCCTCCCCTCCATTCCCTCTCATCTCTCTGCCGATCTTTCTTCAACTTTCCTGGGTCCTCTTACGCTGTACCCCTTCCGACTGCTGGTACTTTTGATTGACAGCACTGAAGAAATCAAATATAGAGGAAGAGAGTGAAAGAGCTTTTCTACTATTTAAGAGATTGGTTCAGTTTAAACTTTGTTGATTTTTATTTGTTTTGATTGAATAGGAATAGATCAAACTCACTTTACTTTAATAACCAACTTTTTGGGGAGGGGTTTAAACTGAATTTTGTTTACTTGTTGATATTTTCTAAGGATTGGCATAAATGGGCCAGTTGTTTCCTCGTGATCATCTGTTGCAATCAGTTTCTATTATTCTATAAGCTTACAGTAATTAAATCATTATAAGACAAAATAAGATGTCGTACACATCAAGCAAACAGTAACAGCAGACAAAGAGGGGCTCAATTAGGTGTCAAGTGTTTCTCTGTGTACCTTTATATGTTCATGCAGAAAAACACAAGAGTAGGGTGTGTGTTTGTGTGCCGAGGTTTATTGGGGATAGCAAAATGGAAGTGTGATGTGACCCTGGATATTTTATATGTATGTATTGTGTGTGTGTGTTTGGATGGGTTGAAATGGGCCTTGGGAGTCAGGGTTGTTGAGGACAAGAATGCAGAAGCACATGTGCATTTGTGTGTGTATTTGATTCTGAGGGGTTTACAACGCTACACATCTTCATGGGAGACCCCCCGCAATGCAATCACTGACACACACACACAAGCGTGCACACACACAAACATGCGACACTGTAATGACTGTCAGGGGGCCAGGGTGAAAGTAAACAAGGGCAGATAAGCAGTGATTCAGAAGGACGCCAGCTGCACATTCTAATCTCTTTACATTTTCTCTTTCTTCTATTGAACTTTTATCTTATCTGGGGAACGTCTTCTCCAAGCATTCCTTCTCAGCCTCCCTCTGTCCCTCTCTCCCCTTTCCCTTGTTTTTGTTCTAACCTTACAAGACTCTGCATACCAATCCACATCGCATGGTCAAAAGGAAAAACACACTTTGATATGTTGTCATGGCCGACCCAGAGAATGAAAACTCAAAATCATGGGAAAAGTATGTTGTTTTGTAGTATGGCATTGATACATTTCATTTTGTACATTAGGTTTAACTTTGTGTTTGAAATAACCAAGTAGGAAGAAAGAGGGAGAGTCACACAGACAGGAAGATGAAGACAGCAAAAACCGGATAAAGAGGTCTTCTCCTCTTTCTGACAGTAGAGTTGTCAACCACAAGGGGTTTGAGAGGACTAGGGGTGTTTGCAGGGGGTTATGGGTCAGCAAACTGGGCAGACACCCTCCCCCAGGGCACCCACTGATCTACCATGGTAGAAGGCCTCAGCTCCCCACCACAAACAAACGCCAAGCTGTCTGAGCAACATGTCACAGAGCTTTTAATTGCTTGTTCCTGTCTCTCTTTCTTTCTCTCCCCCACCTTGCTCAGCCATACCTCTTGTTCGCTTATTGTCTCTCTCCTTGTCCTCCGCACCTGTCCCCATTTCTTTTTCTCCCTTGCCTCCCTATTTGCGCTCCCTTATCCCTTTCATTCTCCATGTTTATTTTTTTTAGCTTTTTTCTTTCTAATATCTATTTCAATTTAGCTTGCTATATTTCCTTTTTTCCTACTTTCAAAGCACCAAGATAAAAGACGTGCATTTTTTCATCAGATCCTTTACCTTAACCATTCTTTGTAGAAGCAACATTACAGCTATGACAAGAAATCTGTCCTCAGAGTTTTCGAAAGTAAAACTCTCTTTTCCTCTCCCTACAGCACTGTTGTAACTGGGTATCAAGTCCAGAGCCCCTGGACACACCCCTGGATCCCATGCTGCCAGACTGCCCACGAGTGTCTGCAGGTATCAAACCAACTGTGTATACACACACTCTAACATCAATAACATAACCAAAGATCTACTTACTGCATAATCTGATATCGCCTTCCATTTTCAAAAACAAGTACTGGCACACTTGTTATAGTTTAAAATGTAACATATCTTTGCATGCAGGCAATAGGCACTATGTCAGTATTAGTCAAGGCAAGTGATTATTCTACATTCAAAGGTGACACATTCGGGGTGCAATATGAGCAGTGTGGTTGGTAGCTGCAGTTAGAAACTGGTGGTAGCAGCGGTTCACAACCAGTGATAAAGGAATAATTTAAAAAACAATGGGTTAAGTTAGAGCTTGAATGGAGATGTTCTCAGTCATGGATATACTGAAAAATCAATTAAGTGTTCATTATCCATTACTACAGATCCCTTAAATGTAGCCTAACAATGGGAGTAATCTCTGTCAGTGGCAGGTTATCTTAAACACAGATACTCACAGAAACAGAGGCTGTCTCACTCACGCTACAGAAATGTGCAGTTTGATTTTGTTCTATTTTTGTCATCTTTCTTTTTCATCATCTACTGTGTCTCCTATATTCATTAATCCTCTCCTGTGGTGTTTGGCTTCCTGTCCCTGTGCCCTCTCTGTGGTTGACTGGCCTTGATGATGTCACGGCCATCATGAGAATGTGTCCTTAATGTAGGATTAGGGATGAAAGCTGTAATCCTCAACATGACCGTTGATAAGAGATGATGATTGCAGTGTTGTTTGAAGAGTGACACACATGCAGGCATGCATCCACAGTCACGCACAGACTGAAAAAAAAGGGAAAAAAGGGAAGCAAAGCCTTGAACAGGAAATACTACATCTGTCATAAGTATTAAATGCACCTGTTTTTACTTTGTGTTTATTTAAGCTTTAATTGCTACATGTGTATGCACATGCAAACACTCTTGCACACGCATGTTCTCACATCTTTGTCTCATCACTCATTTCCATCATCACTCTGAAGGTCCTGCTTTGCGATTATATTCTCCTCAAAGCCCCTCAGTGACATCATGGTGAATGTATAGGTCATCTTACACATGCTCCACATCTCAGTAAATACATCTCTAACACTGCTATCTCATCTTGGCCACTAAAACACCATGTTCCACATGGACCTGTGTGGGTGGGTGGCCTTACCATCTACCAGTGAATCAGCTCCTTGAAATGTCATCTAGCCTTCAATACAAAACCAATACTGTATTTTATGTTCAAATGTCAGTTTTTTTTACCTTGATGTTTTATGTCTCTTCTCAGTGACAGAAGTCAGTAAAAAGACAACCTTTGAGCCAAGATATCCAGGTCTACTTTTTGAAACTATTGGCATGCCTGACATTGTCCTAACACAGACCTGTTTGACACAGTGTCCATCTGTATGTATGCACTATTGACTTGTGCTCTATTGACTTTTGCTACTCTAACCAGCTGAATAGATCTGACTCTCTGGCCCATTAACAGAGCTGCCAACTCTGCTTGTCTCTGGTCTTTTGGTGGCGGCTTCTGATGTCAAAGGTTGTCTCAGTCATCTTTGTGTCCTTGGCAGCCTGGCAGGTTCACAGGCAGCAGCCATTGTGGTGAGAGTCACAGCAGAGCAACAGAGGTGACGAGGTTGAGAGAAGGTTGAGGGAAGGCTGTCAGGGCATCGTGGCCCAGCACTTCAATCAACACACATACAGCTCCCAGCAGTCACCTCTTCTGCTACCATGACTGCTGTTGTCTGGGTTGCTATGGTAAGAGGATCTGTGTGTGTGTATGTAGGTGGTTGACCAAGTGTCTCAGCAACACAGAACAGACCGGTGAGTCCATGTTGTCATGCACGCACACACACACACACACACACACACGCACATATGCAGACACATTCATCACAGTGTGAAACACCGCTCACTCTTGTGTGGAGCCAGACTGAGCCAGGCCCGGGGCGACTCAGCTGCTGTGGAGAATGGCATGTGATCAGACACGCACACACTATAAGATGTCTGAAGGCTAACATAGTATTGGATGTGTGCTTACATATGGGCACTGGGACTGGTCAGGCAGCATGATAGGAGAACTGGGTGAAGGATGGGTTTTGCCGTTGGTCTTTTTCTGTCTTTGCGTCTGTTCTTCTCTCTCTCACTCCTTCTTCTTCTGTTTTTGACTTCCTCTATACATCTCCCTTTCCCTCCTCCGCTTGTGTTCTGCTTCCCTGTGTGGTGCAGTGATGATATGATGATTGTGTTTTCCATGCTGGTAGACTCTTGGCAGAAGGAGGTAGGGAGAAGTGAAGGCAGAGCTTGTCTGTTATTCCTAATCATCTGTGAAGCAATGCCGGTATACCAGCATGGCACTCTGACGGGGTGGGAAGGACCCAGAGAAGAAGGGAGAATAACACGTAGCGGGGGTGTCCACTAACATCTCCATTTCTTGTTTTAAATGCGATAAAACCTGGACCCATTCCCTTCGCATTTGACTGGCTAGCTTCCCTCCTTTTCATTTTTTTGTCCTTATTTTTCTTCCTTTCACTGTATTCTTTTTTTCCATCTTGCAAAAGGAATTTGTTCCCCCAAGAAGGTCATTGCTCTGGCGTTTGGCAGTGGCCTGGCACACTAGCAGAATTTTATCAGTTAGGAGCACGCTGAACACAGGCTAAATATGCAGATAAAGTGGAACCAATCTCCCGCTGGAAAAGCTCCCTGTGTGTGTGTGTGTGTGTGTGTGTGTGTGTGTGCGTGCGCGTGTGTGTGTGCGTGCGTGCGTGCGTGCGTGCGTGTGTGTGTGTGGAGTAGCTACAAGGCTGACAGAGGCATAAGTTGTGGAGTGGGCTGCTGGTTAAGTGGAGTTGCTGAGGCCTTCCCAAGATGTAATAATTCCAAACTTACATTGCCAAGAAATGCCAAGAGAATGATAAATCCAAAAGTGGGAGTGAATGATGGTGATGAGAAATAGATATATGAAAACTCAGTCTTAAAGAGATTTTTGTTGTAAGGGCTTCTCTGTTTTTGTTGCTTAATTTATTGACTTTTTGCCCTGGTGGGATGGATGATCAGTTGTTTGATCAGTAAAGATGCTATTTCAAAGGTGGGAAACCCCCCATTGCTAATAACACACACATGCATAAGCACACACAACTTCCTCTTGGGTGATTACTCATTGTCCAAACTGATTATTAATTACAAAGGGAGAGCTCTCTGAAGGTAAACACTGATTAATGGCTAACAAAAGTAAGTTAATGTTTTACCTGTACTTTAATTACCATCCCTGCTCTGTTACAAGCATCCCAACACAAGGCTGTAATTAACCCTAATGGACTGCGGATAGAGACTCACTTTTATTTTTTTTACCCAACATAAATATGCTACAATATGTAATTTTTGATGTTCCCACCTTCCTGCTTTTCTACTAGGTTTTCCATAATTAAAAGTGAAGATTTTTTTGAAAGGATTTTTTGATTTTTGTGTCTTGAATGAAAATAGCAGGGAGTTGGCCAGAAAAGTGATGCAATATTGTTATAGAAAGGAGAAATAATTCCTGTGCAATGACATGGGAGGTCACTCTGCCTTTCTTCTTTACCTAAGGCTCATTCTTCTGTGGCTCAGTGTTATTAATGTAGCAAGATACCACAGAGACACAAAAGAGTGCCTGAGAATAAAAGCAGACAGGCTGATACAGAGCACACACACACACGCACACACACACTGTCATGCTCTTATTGCGCTGTCCTGCTGTAGGTTTGACTTGACTGTAACCCTCACCTCCCTGATCCACGCACTGCTGACCGTAAAACACCTCTAGCTGTCTGCACCTCTTCACCACACACCGACGTCTGACTAATATTTGTGTGACTTAACTCTTTAAGAGGAAACTCAGACCTACTCAAATTAACCTCACCCCTTCCAACCACTGTTATTTCAGCTTGGTAAGGTGGAAGTCCGCTGCCTTGTTGGACTATCACATCAAAATATGTATGTGTTTGTGTCTGTGTTTTCACATATGTGTTGCACTGTTTTCTTAGCCTGACCGGCACACGTTGTGCTAGTTTTGCAGGAAATAGACAAGTAAACTCTGGTGAACCGGACCCTAACCTCTGACCTGGATTCACTGAGGTTGGATCAGGCTATTGTCTGGGTCACATTTGTGACAGACTATATCGTAATGGTGTGGAAAATGCTGACAACAAGGAGTCTTGATGTCAGGGATTTGTTTGTCTGTCAGAAACCAGTAACAAATTGCTGATTTGTGGGATGGAATAGCAATTTGGTTTGATTTGGGATTATACTTAGGATATCATAAACTAAAATCAGATGATCAGATTACCAATTTATAATTGATTTCTTATAGTTTAGCAGTGATTCGGGAGTTCTCTTTATAATGTTTAAATGTACATAATTTTCCTTTTTGATATACATCCATCAAACAATGACAGTCTGACTATTTTTCTGAGTAAATCTCAAACATCACTGCATTGGGTGGTGATTGGCCGATTGCACCATGCCAACCTTAAACTAAAGTCAGCAGTGATGGGGTCATATTGAAGGCACAGAATTGAAAAAGAGAAGGAACGTGTTTATCTATTCCTTTTTTCCATCTTATGGAGCTTTGTGATTTTGTGTTCTTTAGTATCTGAATGTTTAGTTGCAGAAGCTTTATGATGTGACATTACTTAGGGAACTAAATCTTCAGCAAAAGTCTTTTTCAGCAAAAAAAAACACAAAGTTTCTTGATCCTGGTTAAAAAGAAAAAAAGGCTTCATTTTAATGTAGCCAGCTGGACTTTATTGGAGATGTCAGCCAGGTGTTTTTATTTTATATTCTATTCTACTGATACACTGATTTGAAGACACCAGAAAAGTGACAGTTTTAGAATCACAGCAAAAGATTTATGTAATGTTAGAATGACGTGCACAGTTTTCAAAATAACAAAAACTGGAAATGTTCAACTGAAGGTTCAGTTTGACAGTGAGACCTATTTGTCTGTGGATAATAGTCTGAAAACTTGCTTAAATGAATGAAACCTTTTGTGACAGGCTAACGAATATGTTTACAATTAAAAAGCCCTGTCATCTGATGTGTCTGTAGAAGATACATCAGATGACAGTATCTTATACTTGTTGTAAATAAGAAAAACCAAGAAGTGAGTTGAGTTATGCACAGTATATGGAAGCCCTAAGTGGCCATCTATTTGAAATATTTTTTCTTCTAGTTTTTTTTACTGTGATAACGAGATAAGTTTCTCGAGATAACTAGCCCATTATCATGGGAAAACCAATATTAAACAATATTTACTTAGTGCTTCCGTAGGAAGAGACTTTGCCGATTGTGTTGATGCCCTAAATTTTCTTTTACAGACATTAAAATGTAGGTTTGGAAAATTCGCGGCATGTTACTGACATGCAAATATAGTTTGTTTTGTCCTGGATAATAGTGTTTAGATTTTTATGCTCAACAATTCAAAAAGAAGGTTATAGTAGCAACAAAGCGTAGTAACTAAAGTTCTATTAGCACGGGCAGAATACTTAAAAAATGTGTGTGTACAACAGTTTAGCCGAGCATTGAATCAGTAATTCCTCACAGTACTTTCTGTATAAATCGATATTATACTCTAACTGGGCATGAACAAGCAGATCTGTACAACATCCCAACCTGTGTATGCAATCCAACGTATACAAGGAAGTAAACCTGGCTAACCCGCCTCCTAAATCTAGTTCGTGATGTCTGAATATTTTTGGCCACTCATCTTTTGGTGGTCCACTTCTTGACACACACATGGTATCAGGGCATAGAATGCTGGAAACATGAATGGGCATATCAGATTTCTTATATGTTAAAGAAATTGTGAAATGGAACTGTGAGCCAGACTATTTTGTGGAAAATATGCATTGCAATATATTTAACTCTCAGCTGCCTTGGCTAGAGTGGTACTTTGGCTTATTATCAAGAGTCTGGTGTACGAGATAAACAGAGGATATGAAAGGAGAGTATTGACTATACAGAATATCTTCCCTCTTAGCTCTTGTTTTCTTTTACTTTTGTTTTTATTTGTATTGATTTTCTGATATCTGATGTGGAGTCATTGAAAGGTTGCAGGTGTAGATGAAGAAGTTTTAGCTCAAGACAGCTGTAAGGAAGGAAGATCACTTTGTCATCTTAAAGGTTCCTCTCTGATTAAAGATGAGTGAATGTAGTTCTTTAATAATGCTCAAATACATTTAGACACAACACTTCAGCATAAATGAAGAATGACATTGAAGCAGAAGCTTGATATAAAAACTTCTTCTTAAAAGGAATATGGATTCAATAACGTTAAATTTTTTTCGCTTTGGCCCAGTGTGCATAGATTTTTGATGAGGTGATTATCTGAAATGGTTTTTGGCCATGACATAAATATTGGGTTGTCTCTGCATCCTGCATTAACAGATTTTCTTTATTTTGTGCCGATGAATGATGGTCTGACTTAGTCGGATGGCTTGACCATGGCTTATTTGTATTTGAAAGTGGTATATCCTGTGAGTGGCTGAACATCTTGGAGGCTTGCTATACTTTTCTGCTCCCCAACTTTGGATCATCATGCCATGTCATCTTGTTAGTGTTTGTTCACAGGATAGTAAATGAAGAAAATAAAACAGTAATATTTTTATCTAAAAATAAAATAATTTCATTCACTAACCAACTACCCACCTCTCCTTCCTTTCTTGTATGTAATTAGAATACTAAAATATGCCAAAAATCATTGTTTGTTTGTAACTTCAGTTTTTGTTTGAGTGAATAGACACGGGCCTGTTAAACTTACTTTAACTGGTCTGCTTCAAAACCATCTTTGAAGCACTTGGGATTACAACCACAAAGAAAATAAACAGATGGAAATGTATTCTTACATTAAGAACTTTTGTGGCAACCATCATCATTAAACATCTGAACCAACCTTGATGGATTCCTCTGCCAAACCCCCAGTTCATTGTATTCTTCCATGGTGACAGGGCAATCTGTTCAGTCATATAGGTTGCTGTCTCTCAGGGACATTTCCTTTGAATCAAAGACTTTACCACTTTGACTCAATTATTTGATTAAATTCTGGAGGACTGGCCGTGTTATATTGATCTACACCAGCACTTTGCTTTCTGTCGGACATGTATCTTCACCCAGATCAGGAACAAAGATATGCCGACATAGTCAATAGACAAGCCCTTTCTACAGGTCCAAGACAAGGGCTTTGCCTATTATTTATCTTACCTGACAAACAGGAGGAAATGAAGTTGATCAATATGCCAAGCTAATAATTGAACAAGCTTGTCAAAATTAAACACTATATAATTCTTAAGGGTGAGGTTCTTGAATATTGCGTATATTCTTGAGAATATTGAGTGTTGCATTAGGTTATCTTTACAACTCATTTGAGTTATGTGAAGATAAGTTTTATTATTAGCAGTATCTGTGGTAGTATACAAAGATACACTGCATCCAATTTTCAACAGCAAAATGAATTTAATGTGACAACAATGACATTATTTGGACAAAACCAATTGAAATTATCCTTAGTGGTATGTCACAGGCAGTTCATTACATTAACAAATTTTCATAATCTATGACTTGTGATGAGTTAGTGTGCTATGGTCTTTTGCAGTCCAAACACCTGTACTAGAAATCCTTTTCATTCTTCTCTTTTCTGTTTTTAATAAAGAAATTTTAAGCTAACTGGTGGGTAAGCAAGCGATTGAATGTTGATGTTTTTTCCAGCTTTATTTTTTTTTTCTTGCTCTCCTTTCAACTTGGTTAACTGTTGTTCAAATGTTGTCATACAGAAGTCCTTTTGGAGCTGTCAATTGGGCCATGTTTTACATGTCATTGTTGAAATTGGTTCAATTAATTCCACTGGAAAATATCAAAGCTTGGGCAAAACAAAAACAAAATACAGTACTTTAGGCTTTCAGTTATATTTACTACTGGGCTAGACATTTCATATATATATAT